>WHVE01000713.1:0-67806 GCA_015178995.1 Trichophaea hybrida | reverse complement strand
AGATATGAAATTCAAACGTGACGCGTTTACGTCGTTGTACTGTATGTATAAATACGGGCATCTATTGCAGTATGGCCCTGTGTTTAAAAGTCGTAACTGTCTTGGAGGTAATCCTCTGATGACTCGTCAAAGGCGACTTGGGAAGGAAGTTCACCGGTATGGAAATAATGGTAGTATTCTACCCAAAGGTTTTGACGAACAAGGTATCGTGCGAGGTGTTCGTATTTGGCTCGAGTGTGCTTGCTTGGGCGTGCAAGATGCGAGCGTAGAGAATCTTCTGATCGTCTGTAATAGACATAAAAGTTTATTGGTGAATATTCTTAAGGTAATTAACTTAATAATATTTCAGGTGGTTTTTCCGCTGTTGTGTTCTGACTGTGGTTTGTTCGACTGTTGCTTGAATCGTTGTGTTTAAACTTGTGGGTTTAAGGTGGTCTTTTATAGGTGAGTATTTCCGCGTCAAACCATCCTGCTAAGGGGTGACGGTACTTCTCTGTAATCTATGATGTGTGTGTATAGTACTATCTCAATAACACTCAGTCCACCGTAGTGGGTGTTCACATAACATCCGATCGTTGCTTCAGAGCCGATCTCGGTAGTTAGCTGTGGAGAGTTCCGTTTGACAACGTGTGGTTGCGTAAGCCCCCACCAGGAGTTCCCAAAGGTTATCCTGCATGTTATGACGTTGCTGACATACATATCGGACCATTACTTCGTATTAGTTATCTTTCTTCGTATTGAGTGGAATAGTGATCAATGATTTAATGAGCTGCCAACCCATACATTGCCACGTACCTAGTGTCATCGGGTCTTATCCGTGTTCCCCGAAGGGGGTGCCCTCTATCAGTTATCGTGTTGCAAACACGGCAGAGCTGGGGTTCGACAGTCTAGATCCAAGCACTTATCTTTTAGGTAGAGTTAACTACCGGGGCGCAGTTAGCTTATCTCCTTTGCTTATTCTAGCTCTAGAGATAGCAAAGTCCCGCATACTAAGATAATATCGCTTGTCCAACCAAATCCATGAAGCTAAGCACGGGTATGGTTTGTCCCAGTATTAGCATGATAACGAAGATAACACTGGTCTGATCCGTAACGCACAGCTGATCCGAAGACCCCTGCTGGCAGTTACATTGCTTCGGCAGTATGGTTGGTGTGTCCCATGCCTTGGCCAGTACTATGGGTTTTACCCCAAGATTACTGTCTGATCGAGTGTGCGTACTGTCTCCACACTGGGTAGCTATTCCCTATGCTGAGACGTAGTATTGTAGCATAGACTATTATGGGGATTTCACCCGGCTATGTTGAGCCGTCTGCTAACTCATCAGTAGACATCCTCAGGGGTGTGATCTTAACCGCTGATTCATCTTTGAATAACGGCAAGCCTGGGAGACTAAGCCTGATGTACTTCATACGCATGCTAAGGGGAAACCCCTAACATTACCTCCCTCTCTAGCTCTGGTGACCTCAACAGAGTACTCCAACGTAAGAAGTGATTCTTTTGCAATAGTTACCACTCAGACAGCGTATACTATAGGTATAGCTAATCCTTTGGATAAAAAGAGAATAAAAATAAAAAGTAAAAATAAAAATAAAGGTGACCTCCGCTTACATAAAATCAAATGCGGTGTGAGTTTTAACAAAAGAAATCTATTTATTCCTTCTCTTTTTCTTTTGTGTTTTCTTGTTTTGTTTCCATCTTTTATCTTTTTCCATCTCTGGTTTTTTGTTCGTAGAACTTATCAATTAGTTCAGGTGCTATTTCTGCTGGATGTTCGTAGGATTCCCAAGAATTTTCTTCGTGCGTAAATCCTTCCCACTTGACCAAATATACGTGCTTCCGATGATCCTCGTCTGTTGGTCCACTGGCTATAATAGCTTCGGGTATCCATCCTTCATTGTCTGCTTCTATAGATGGGATATCTTTTTCTTTGACTTCTCCCCGATACTGTTCTAGCAGAGCAACATTAAATGTAGGATGTATTTTCCACAACGCTGGTAGCTCTAACCGACACCAACGTTTGTTGCTTCCGACTTTACTGATCTTAAAAGGTCTGTATAGTTTGTCGTCGAGTTTCCTGCATTGCCTCTTGGTTCGAATGTTTCTCCCATCTAGCATTACCCAATCATTGATTTAAATTCTGGTGCTGGCTTTCTTTTTCGGTCGTAGTATGTTGCCATTTTTCACGACTGCTTTCGAGTTGTGTTTCGAGCTTGCGATAGACGTCTATCATGTAATGAGCGTATATTTCCGAGCTTGGGTTTTTGAATTCCACTTCGGTGGGCCAATTGGTGCGTGGTTCATATCTGTCGTTTGCGTAGAAAGGTGTCATTTTGGTTGCCGCATGTTTGGAGTTGTTATATGCGTATTCGGCCATTGGTAACATGTCTTTCCAATTGTCTTGTTCGTAGTTGCAGTATGTTCGTAGGTAATGTTCAACTGTCTGGTTCATCCGTTCTGTTTGGCCGTCCGTTTGAGGGTGGAACGCTGTTGACATTGAACGTTTGATTCCTAAGAATTGGTATAAGTCTGCAATGAAATGTCCGGTAAATACCCCGTCTCTGTCCGATACTATATCTGTTGGCAGTCCGTGATATTTCCACACATTGTCTAGGAACAGTTTGGCTACTACTGATGATTCCCGTTTGGCTGTTGGTATAAAGTGAGCCATTTTCGTGAAGCGATCGATTACTACCATGATATTTTTGCATCCATCTGACTCTGGTAGGTCTGTGATAAAGTCGACTGATATGAATGACCACGGTGACGATGGTAATTCCAATGGATGTAGTAATCCATGTTTCGCATGTCGGGGGCTTTTCGTTCTTTGACACGAGTCGCATTTGTTGCAATAGTCTCGAACTTCTTCTTCTAACTTGGGCCAGTAGAAGTTTCTGGTGATAAGTTCCATGGTACGTTCTCTTCCGAAATGTCCTGCCACTTGGAGTCGTGTTCTCGTTTGAGTACTTCTCTTCTAAAACCCGTTGGTGCGTATAGCCTTCCTTTCCATACCAACATCCTTCTGTATCTACTTCAAATCTTTCGTCAACGTTCTTTTCCTTGTTGCTAACTTTTCTTAATATCTCCTTATATTCTTCATCTTTTTCTACTTCAGTAATCCATCGTTCTTTCATTCCGGGTGTTAATTTTTTAACTGAGAATCCGGCGAATGATATTTCTCCTATTTCCTCATCTCAATATCCATTGTCCGATGTTCATCCAAAGTTCTGGTCCTAATAAGCTTTCTTTTCTGTACTTTGCGTACCTCCCTCTCTAGAGATGTACTCCGGACATCTTGATAAGGCATCTGCTTTTCCATTTGCTGAACCTTTTCTGTATACAATTTTGAAATTATATTCTTGTAGTACTTCTGCCCATCTGGCTTGCCTTCGATTAAGTTGATTGGTTTCTTTAAAGTACTGTAGATTCATATGGTCAGAGAAGACGATAGTCGTATGTGTAGCTCCTTGGAGGTAGCATCGCCATGTTTTGAAAGCGTATACTATGGCAAGCATTTCTTTGTCGTATATTTGATAGTTGATTTCGGCGGGTGAGAATTTCTTGGAGATAAAGCGACAGGGTGCATTTTAGCGTCTTCGAATTTTTGCGATAGAACTGCTCCCATGGCGAAGTCTGAGGCGTCAGTCTCGACTATTGCTGGTCGATCTTCTTCATAATGTCGAAGAATTGGGGTATTCTCTGCTGCAACAATATGCATATTTTGTAGTAGGCCGCTTTTTGTGGGTCTCCGAACATGAAATTCTTTCCATCTCCTTTCAACGTATCTGGTTATTGGTGCTACGATTCCAGCGTATCCTTTTATAAATCTTCGATAGAAGTTCCATAATCCTAAAATGATTTGAACCTCTTTCTGTGTTTTCGGTATTGGCCATTTGGTTATTGCTTCGCTTCTGCTTGGGGCCATTTTCAATCCTTTTCCACTAACTAGAAATCCCAGGAATTCAACTTCTTGTTTATCGAATTCGCACTTGTCGATTTCTACCACTAACTCGTTATCTTGAAGGACCTGGAGTATTTTCCTACATACTCATGGTGTTCTTCTCGAGTTCCTTTGGTTGCTATCATAACGTCGTCGATGTAGCATACTGTGACATTGTCGTGGTGTCCTAGGAAAGGTTGTAGGATTCCGTTCATCCATCTTTGAAAAGTAGCAGGTGCGTTTGTTAACCCAAACGGCATTACCATATATTCGTAGGATCCAAACTTGGTTCTGAAAGCTGTTTTCCATTCGTGTCCTTTGGCCATTCTTACTAGGTGATATCCGGATTTCATATCCAACTTCGTGATCCACTTAGCTCCTTTCATTCGATTTGTAGTTCGTCCATTAAAGGTAGTGCAGTTTTGTCTTTGACCGTAAGATCATTTAACCGTCTGTAATCTACACAAAGACGTAATCCTCGACCATTAGGTTTTGGTACGAATAAATCGGGCTTCCTGCTTGTCCCTGAGATGGTTGAATTTTTCCTTCCCTTATCATTTTATCGATGTATTCTCGCAGTAGTTTTTCTTCTTCTCTTGATAATTGGTATATTGGTCCGACTTTAACCTGATCATCCGATGTTTTGAGGTTGATTTCGTGGTCGTGAGGGCCATGATTTGGTAATTTCTCAGACTCCTGTGGATCGAATAACAACAACCATTTATGGTATTGAGGTGGCAATTTCTCTGCCAATTGAGTTGTGTTACTGAATATGACCGATCCGATATTTATTGCATCGCTTCGAAAAACTATTCGATCATTGTACGTGATGTTCCAGTCTGGGTTTTTCTTTCCATGATTGTAACATTTGCTTCCACACTCTGTAAAATGTAGGTGACCGTATGATGTTCCTTGTGCTTTATGTTTCTCCAGATACCACGCTGGTATTAATACGTCGTATTCTTTTTGCATTGGTGTTACTTCGAATGTTTCGAGTGATCGATGGTTTCCAAAGGCTAAACCTAGCGGAATGGTATACATCCCCGGTAGCTTTACTTTGTTTCCTCCAAAGTCTTTGCTCTGACTGAGTTTTTCCTTTTGACCACTGGTACTTTAAACACTTTTGCACATTGCGGTGATATTGTGAAGGATGTAGATCCTAGATCTAACATTGCTCGTACTGGGAATTGTTTACTGTTTCCAGTTCCGTCATCGTAATCTATAAAGAACTTATAGATTGGTCTTTTTCCTATCGTGTTTGTGGAATTTTGTGTAGTTTTTTGACTTCGTAAAACACAAAGTCGTCTGATGTTTTTGTCGCTTGATTGAGTTTTCTTCCTCCGTGGGAGGTTGTTTGCGTTTTGTAGCCATCCTTTCGTCAATGACTGGGCCGTAGCAGGTCCTTTAATTCTTCTTTAGTTAGTTTTGAGGGGTATACTTACTTATTGCGCAACTACCGTCCAGCGGTTTCATCCCTTCCAGAATCCTCAAGGTTGCGACCGGTATCTATCTAAAGGCTTTCTCCCGCCTAATCGCCAAAATCCTCCACATAAAAAACCGTTCTATTATCTCCTTATTCCGAGATGTCTTCAGTGTGGTTCCACCAATCATCCACAATATCCTCACTGCTATCCTCTGTTATCTCGTCTCCATCGGATGTTTGTACTTGCCCTTCTTTTTCCTTATCACTTTCAATTTCGTACTCATCGACTGGCGTATCTTCCAATTGGTCGAAACCTCCTACTTTCAATTTTTGATATCCTTTGGGAAAATCCGCCGTTCCGTTGGTGGTTTTTACTGCTTGGAAGCACATCATTGTTCCATGTGCTCCTTTTCGCCCCGAAGGCCATGCACACCGTATGCATTCCTTTGCCGCCCTTCTTCTTTTCTCTTCCTCTGGTCGTACTCCTTGAATCATTTGTGCGTAGGTTTTTCCATCTGCACTTTTGAATGCTCGAGGTACCGATCCTTTTTGATTCGCTGGTGTGTATGTTGTTTGTTTCTTGAAGCGAGAGTTTTTTCTGAAGGGTGCTTTTTGAACTGAACCTGCTTCCGAGACTCGTCCTGATGCTTTGGGCGTCTTTTTAATTATTCCGAAGTTCTTTGCCATAGCTTGCCATATTTCCACATTCTTTCCAGCATTCAAGATAATATCCCTTAACTCTGCGTCTGTTTTATCTGCTGGATTCATTGTTGACAGCTGTTTAAATACTTGTATTGGCAGTTGTGACATTAGCATGGTTCGGTAGGCCACGCCAGTTATTCCGGCTTTTACGTTCAGAGTGTCGTATTCCGTAATCATATCTTGGATGTTTCCCTCGTATCTTACTTCCATAATTGCTTTGTACGCTGCTTCCTGTTGAAATTGATTATGGAATCTGGCGTGTATTGCAGCTCGGTAATCCATCCAACTTCTTTCATATTTTCCAGTAGACGCTTCTGTTTCCCATTGCATATGCCACGCTAGGGCGTGTCCTTCCAAGCGTCCTCTGCAGTATTGCATTTTTATTCCTGGTCTGGGGAATAAGTAGGGTTGGTCTGCGATGTATGTTTCCATGGTCATCCACCAGGTGTCAAAATCCTCGGAACTTTTTCCTGCGAACTTGGGTGGATCCGTTATTTTGATTCTTGAATCCCTCGGTCTGTAGTTATGCCTTGTTCTGGACCGTGATCTGGACCTCCTTGTTCTAGACCGTCTAGTTGGGGATCTGGTCCTTCTGGACCGAGGTCGTTCGGATGGTCCTGGTGGAGACGGAGGTGGTGGTGGATCTCCTCCTGTTCCTCTGTTTCCGCTTGGTCCTGGTTCAGGTTCTGATTCTGGTTCTGGTTCAGGATCAGGCATTCCAGCATCAGTACCCGATCCTCCCCGAAGGCCAGGTCTTGGGGCTATATCTGAATCTGTTATTGGAGATATGCTTCTGTTTCTTTCCTCCATCCTGTGTCTCCATTCCTGAACTTGTTCGGTTCTTCCTCGTCTACCTGGTGTTGTATTAGACACCTTTGCTCTTTCCACCGCTTCCGTTAGGCCTGTGGTTTGCTCTGCAACCTCCTCAATTCTGTCCGCGATTTTTCGTAAATCGTGGTAGTCGGGTACATTTTGCTTTGTGTGAGCTTCTAGGTCTGTTATCCTTTTATGGATTGCGGTGTAGGATACTGATAGCGAGGCTTGCTTAACCCTCAGTTGGGCTTGTTCTTTTTCGCAACTTTCTATTCTTCTTTCGAGTCTCCTGAACTCGTCTGTTGCTCCGGCAATGATTTGATGTGATTGGTCCTGGATGACATCGATTCCAGTTCTTGTTTCTTTTGGGACATATTCAAGTATCCTAATTTGCTGTTCGTGTCCTTCCAGTGCTTGAGCTCCCAGGGCTCTGTTGGTTTCCTGTTATGTCAAATATTTTTGCCGCGCAGCAAGCTTTTTCTTCGCACAGTACACAGTTCATGAACTTATTTCGGATAACGTCCGAAATATTATACTGTTAGGGGGATTCTGCAGCTTTGATGTGACTTAGTTTTATCGATATTGTCGTACCGACTCGTGGTAAAGGCGTATCTTGATAACGATGATAAAACTAAAGATATGAAATTCAAACGTGACGCGTTTACGTCGTATTTGTTAGGGGGATACTGCAGCTAGGTGTAACTTATCGATACTGTTGTACCGACTTATGGTAAAGGCGTATCTTAATTTTAATAATCCAACTGAAAATATGGAGTTCGATTGTGACGCGTGTACGTCGTTGTACTGTATGTATAAATACGGGCATCTATTGCAGTATGGCCCTTATTTAAAAGTCGTAACTATCTTGGAGGTAATCCTCTGATGACTCGTAAAAGGTGACTTGGGAAGGAAGTTCACCGGTATGGAAATAGTAGTAGTATTCTTCCCAAAGGTTATAACGAACAAGGTATCGTGCGAGGTGTTCGTATTTGGCTCGGGTATTTGCTTGGGCGTGCAAGATGCGAGCGTAGAGAATCTTCTGATCGTCTGATACAGACATAAAAAGTTTATTGGTGAATATTCTTAAGGTAATTAACTTAATAATATTTCAGGTGGTTTTTCCGCTGTTGTGTTCTGACTGTGGTTTGTTCGACTGTTGCTTGAATCGTTGTGTTTAAACTTGTGGGTTTAAGGTGGTCTTTTATAGGTGAGTATTTCCGCGTCAAACCATCCTGCTAAGGGGTGACGGTACTTCTCTGTAATCTATGATGTGTGTGTATAGTACTATTTCAGAAACACTTAGTCCACCGTAGTGGGTGTTCACATAACATCCGATCGTTGCTTCAGAGCTGATCTCGGTAGTTAGCTGTGGAGAGTTCCGTTTGACAACGTGTGGTTGCGTAAGCCCCCACCAGGAGTTCCCAAAGGTTATCCTGCATGTTATGACGTTGCTGACATACATATCGGACCATTACTTCGTATTAGTTATCTTTCTTCGTATTGAGTGGAATAGTGATCAATGATTTAATGAGCTGCCAACCCATACATTGCCACGTACCTAGTGTCATCGGGTCTTATCCGTGTTCCCCGAAGGGGGTGCTCTCTCTCAGTTATCGTGTTGCAAACACGGCAGAGCTGGGGTTCGACAGTCTAGATCCAAGCACTTATCTTTTAGGTAGAGTCAACTACCGGGGCGCAGTTAGCTTATCTTCTTTGCTTATTCTAGCTCTAGAGATAGCAAAGTCCCGCATACTAAGATAATATCGCCTGTCCAACCAAATCCATGAAGCTAAGCACGGGTATGGTTTGTCCCAGTATTAGCATGATAACGAAGATAACACTGGTCTGATCCGTAACGCACAGCTGATCTGAAGACCCCTGCTTGGCAGTTACATTGCTTCGGCAGTATGGTTGGTGTGTCCCATGCCTTGGCCAGTACTATGGGTTTTTACCCCCAAGATTACTGTCTGATCGAGTGTGCGTACTGTCTCCACACTGGGTAGCTATTCCCTATGCTGAGACGTAGTATTGTAGCATAGACTATTATGGGGATTTCACCCGGCTATGTTGAGCCGTCTGCTAACTCATCAGTAGACATCCTCAGGGGTGTGATCTTAACCGCTGATTCATCTTTGAATAACGGTAAGCCTGGGAAACTAAGCCTGATGTACTTCATACGCATGCTAAGGGGAAACCCCTAACACCATCCTGTATATACCTGGCTTGTACCCTTCGATGATTCTTCTCCCCAAACTACCTCTATCATCTTGTGGTCAGACCCAATATCTTCGTGGTCTTCTATCATCGTTCTTGCCGTTATGTCTGTCACCCCTCCCCCTCTGGCTAGGGTGACATCGATAATCGACTCGATGGTGCGGTTGTTGACGGTGGTGATGCATGTTGGTTGGCCA
Organism: Trichophaea hybrida; assembly: GCA_015178995.1. Classification (NCBI taxonomy): domain Eukaryota; kingdom Fungi; phylum Ascomycota; class Pezizomycetes; order Pezizales; family Pyronemataceae; genus Trichophaea; species Trichophaea hybrida. Next base: position 58,519 of record WHVE01000713.1, on the reverse strand, counting down.
TCATTTATCACTTCCAGGTTGTATTGTTCGATGAGATTCTCCAGGAAGACTGCGTTTCTTCTCTGGCTACTCCTGTCATTCCACATAGAGCTGTGGGCGTTAAAATCCCCGCAGACTACCACATTTTTCGATTCCAGTATTTCAGCCCAGTTTGCCTCTCTGGCTCTCCTGGTTGTGGTCCTGGTGTTGTTCTCCTGGAGTACTTGGTCGTAGACGTTGATGACTGTGACTTTAACTCCTTTGTTGTTGGTTATCCTGAAGACTTGGATATCTCCTTGCCCTCCGAAGTCCCCTAACTCGTCTATTTTGATGGGTGTGTCGATCCTAACAGCCGACATTGTGCGTGTTCCTTTGATAAGCCTGAAGCCGGGATGACTGATCTGGTACTCCTCCCCCCTTCCTTGATAATTTTCTTGTAACACCACCAAATCTGCCCCCGACTCTACTCCCTTTCCATTGTCGTTTTCTTTTTCCTTGCTTTGGACCTGACTTTCCCCGACTTTCATTTCTCCGTCTGCTGTGGCGGGTGCCTTGTCCTCTCTTTCTTTCACCTCCTCTTCTCTGCCTAATGTTTGGAACCTCCCTCCTCTGGCTCTCTCATTCCACGTGGTTCTCTCTTCTCTGGCCTGCTTTATAGCTTCCTGCTTTTTGGGGCAAGCACCACTTCTGGCGATCTGACTTCCCTTGCAGTTTGCGCACTTGTCCTGGTTATGGATGCAGTTCTGCCCCTTCTTGGCCCTGCAATCCACCACGTCGCACTGGTGATTTTCTGTCTTGTGTGGTCCCGCGCACAACATGCACTTGACCATTCCTAGTCTGCCGCATTTGGATACGTGATGTCCCCATCCGCAGCAGCTCTCACAGAAGGTGTCTGGCCCCGCCCGAATAAACCTTTCCACTTCGTGCCAAACTCCTGCTGCCCTTAGCCCTTTCTCAATACATTTTTGTGCCATCTTCTTTCCCTTGATCGAGAAAACAACTGACGATGCCTGCTTTATTCCATCCTTTTTCTTTTCCTTGATATCTGTTGTCTTTCCCAGCCATGTAATATGCATAGGGATGACAATTCCCTCATTTTCTGCTTGAATTTCCTGCCTCAGTTTGTCCAAGCCTCCCATCTTCTTGACTGTGTATTGGTCGAACCTGATCCCGTGCATTTTGACTCTTTCCCAGGTTTCGTTTTTCTCAACATCGATAATTCCTTGGTCTACCTTTCTGGCGGCTGCGACGATGATGTCTTTGTAGACCGTGATCATGTCCGCTGATGCCTCGGGGGTCGCCATGGCCGTGATCGATCCTTTGACGTTTGTGTTGATTTGCATCAACCTGATGTGATGGGGGACGCCTGCCCTGTGGAGCGCGATATTTGCTGCCGACAGGATATCTGCGTCACGTCTCTGAGGTAGGGGGAGGCCATTGTTCCGTCTGAAAGTAACCCTCCTATCTTCCGCCGTGTTTTTGTTGGCTGGGATTGGCTTCATGTTGTCATCCTCCTTCTTTTCTACTTTTCTTCCCCTTTTGATGACCTGAAACCCTCCTTCTTCCTTGTTGCCTTGGCCCTTGGCCGATGCTGCTGCCTTTTCCGCATACGTAGCTTTCCTGGGCTGTTGCGGTGGTTGTTGCTGTGACTGTTTGGGCCTTCCAGCCTTCGCTGCATTTGCTTCCTTCGGGTCCTTGGCCACTGCCTTTGGTCCCTTGGGAGCACCTGCAGGTGCGCTGCTGCTAGCTTTGGGCGGAGCAATAAGCGTTGGCTTGGCCCTGCCTCTGAGTTGGATCGCCGCCGGTGTCGGGACAGCCGGAGTGATCGAAAAAGTCGACGTTGATACTTTCCCCCCTGGTGGGAGTTTTGGTGTGTGTTTGGAAGCTGACAGCTCCGGTCTCTCAACCTCCATGCTCTCCATCATAACTGCTCTGTCAACAACCTCTTCCACTCGGCTGGACATTTCTCCGCTCATTTCCACGTCCATATCTGCGTCTGTGATGCCCATAGTTACCTGGGCTTCCTGACGTAGCTGCTTCCTCTTCTCTTTCCTGTCCATACGCTGTTTGTTTTTTTCCTCCTCTCTTCTTTCTTCCGCCTCAGCGTACCTGCTTTCGTACATTCCGAACAGCTTCTCCACCATTAAGTCCATTGACTTGTTGCTGATTGGCTGCTCCTTCATCTGCACGACTGTTGACTCCAGCATTGCGCATGTTGTCGCAACGTTGTTTACCATCCTATGGAGGTCGTTTAATTTTTGGTCCGTAATTTCGCCTGCGTTGTTGAACACCCTGGCATAATTGGGCCATTCTTGGGAGAGGAAGTGATCGACTTTTGTTTGAACATCGGCGATCGCTGCCTTGCTTTCTCCAACTGCTTCCATCAGTTTCTGTTGAGAATCGACGGGTTTAGCTGCTTCCGCCCAACTCCCGGCAGATTTATTTTTTCGTGGTGTGTAGAGGAGTCTGTTGGCTGGTTTATTGTGCACAGCCTCCTTTTTTCGTTGCGCTGCCTGCGCTGTTGGCGACACTAGTTCTTCATCTGAAATGTCGCTTTCTGATTGGTCGTCGCTGCCACCCCTTCCGTGAAGAAGGCCGGGGGGCGAAATATTCAGGGTCTGTGAGATTCCCACCTCCTGGTGGTATCTGCGAGCGATAATACTGCTGCCAGGTTGGTTGAACATGTTCGTAGGCCTGCGCGGGAGTTGTCTGGGGATGCTTTCCAAGGATGAAAGGGGGGAGGAATCAGCTGTCCCCTGTTGATCCTGCTCTGTTGTATCGTCACCAACCTCCGTCATGGTGTCGTCTTCTTGGATCGCGGATTCGGTGGTCTCGTGGTCCATTTCTTCTATTTTGCTGATTACGGCTTCGTCTGGGAAGGAGCCATAATACGTTTCTTGCGTGGGTGTGGTGGGAACATCCGTGGGGAAGGACCCATAGTTCGTTTGGGTAGGTGTAGCTGGTACTCCAGAAGGGAGTAAGCCATAGTCGGTGGTGGTTTGGGAGTCAACCAGTTGCTCGGTGCTTGCTGTGTCGGCGACTTCCATGTTGTCTTTGGCTTTTTGAAGCTTCTCGAGGAACGCTTACCTGTTGACTTGTTTGGGGAGGGATCTGGACTGAAAAAGACCAGATGAGGACATTTTTAGAGCGCTTCTAGGGACTATTCTAGCAGAATAGCTGAAATCCGAAGCCTAAGATTTCTGACGATAATCGTTTTGATTGGATAAAAGAGGGCTTGGCAAAATCAAGCGGTGGTGTGGGTAGTTGGCGGGGTGAGCTGAAATCTTGTCCTGCAGCTGGCGGTATTCAGTTCGTTTAGTAAAGCTTGAGACGTCCGGAGCCCGGAGGAGTATTGCAAGATACTCAGATATATATATCCAGTAAACATATCTTCAAAGTTTACAAGATGCACTGATTTCCTCGGGGGTGTAATGTCCTTTTCCTTGCTAAAATGACTGCCAGCTAACTAGATGGTATGGTGTGTGCGGACAAGCGGAGGTGGTAACAATTTATGCTTCTACACCCTCAAACTTAAAAGCCGTACATGACAACAGAAGCTACTCATCCAACTTTATTTTGTGATCTGAAGTAGTAACCCTCCGATGAATGGAGTATACCTGCTTTTTGTACTCTTTGTCGCCAAAGCTGTGCCCTTCATGGTAGACCTTGCAAAAGTGAGCTTTGGTGTCAGTCTGGATATGAGTATGGTGGGCTTGTCTGTATGATTCTCTGTGTTCGTTGCCAGTATTTGAAAACCAGAGTATCTGGTACCAATTCTAATGCAGGTTGAAGTATTTCCTGCAGTCCGGCAAGAGTATAGGTGCAGTGCTTCCTAGCATGAACCCCAGTAATATAAATTAGTACTGGAAGATAAAGTTCAAGTAGTGTGCAGATAAACTTCTGGGTGCACTTCAACTGAATTCGCAGTTATAAACCATACAAAATTCACTTCTATAAGTCTTTTAAACTAGCTCCTCAAAACATCTACCACAAAAATAAACTTGGAGTGTTGAAGATAACCATCAGTTCAACTGGTCCCCGAGTTTATTTTCGAACTCTAGATTTCCTCTGTGATGTCATATTCCTCACAGATTCACCACCTCCGCTTGTCCGCACGCACCATACCATGGTCTTTGTTACAACTAGATCGCCGGCTTTTTTAATCACATTGCATTCAGCCACTTGCGGTCACAGCATCCCACCCCGCTCGTTCTAGGCTTCTGCAGCTATTCCTCGTTTAACATAAGCCCAAATTCGACTCCAAAGTAATTCAAGAATTACATGCAACTGAATGTAACATCGGAAAATCTAATCTCCCATTCGTAGGTAAAAGGTACCCTACCCATCATCACTGTTTTAACTATTACAAAAAAACCTAAAAACCTCTTGAAAAAATGTACAGAAATTCTCCTTATCGCACCTCAAAGAAAAAGCCCGAGATGACTATCACCTCCCAAAGTAACCCCTTCACAAACTCCCTTTAACCTTTCCCTCCACCTCCTCCGCCGCTCCCCTGGCCTTCCCCTGAACCTCCTCTTTCATCCCTTTCGCAGTGCCTTCATACTCATTCGCCTTCCCCTTCGCCGCGCCCTTCATCTCCCTCGCGGAACCAGCCAACACCCCAGCCTTACTTCCTGTAGCCCGCTTCGTAGCTGCAGCCGTTTCCTCCGCCTTCTCGGTAGCAATACCAATAGTTGCCTTTGTAGCTTCCGTGACTTTTTCGCCGACCTCGATGCCTTTGAGGGCTGCGTCGGCGGCTTTGCGGTCGATTGCTTTCGCAGTGTCTTTTACGACGTCGGCGACGGATTTGTTGAGTAGGGAGGTGGTGGAGAGGGGACGGGTTGCGGTGGTGGTGAGAGACTTAGTGCCGACTGTGCGGAGGAGAGAGGTGCGGAGGGCAGACATTGTGTGTTTTTGTTTTGTGATGGTGTGTGTATGATGTGTGATGTGTGATGTGATGTGTAGAGGGAGAAAGAGAGGGAATTGAGAAGTTTTATAGGTTGGAAGGAGGTTGCTGTTGACGACGGGTTTGGGTATGTTCGACGTCATAGGTACGTGATGTCACACACTATGCTCCTTGTTCCCGCGTCGGTCACCATAACAAAACAAGCAATACAGTACGGCAGTGACATCTTCTCATACTACACTTAAAAATAGAAAGGAAATTCTCATTGCCGATTTTCCGATCCCGAAGATATATATATATATTGCCAAGGGTGAATGATGCGGTATGATTCTGGTGTCTTGATTCCCGTGTCCGGAGGGCAGTTTCAATCCACAAACTGGAGCCAGTATCCATCACTTTGAGGAGCTAGTACCTCCAAACCCACCTACCATTCCCAAAGCTTTCGTTGTCGATCTACAAACGGACCGCTGCGCCGAAGTACTTTCAAGAACTTCCATGCCCAACTCTCGCATCATGCGCATTGAAAGCTTGGAGACATAAATCAAAGTAATTTTGGTGGTTTGAGGTGAGTGAGGGATTATGAGTACCGATGTTTTTGCGGGATTTCGTTTGTTTGAATGCAATATGTATTCAGGGCAGTGAGGAGGTGGAGAGACGGGGGTTAAAAGAGTGGACGTCTATTTTGACGGACCGTCCAATCCAGTGACGAATCTGATAGTTTCGGCTGTTGCAATTGTTTGCGGATACAGCCTTGACAAAGGATTTATCCAATCTTTCTTTTGTATGGGCCTTATCGGCTTAAGTAGTGGGTATATGCCCTAACCTTAGCAGCCCCCAGCACGTATAAAAGAGATAGCTGAGACCTTCCTCCTTTCAATACACTCATACCCATCGTCTCCTATCCGCTTCACTTCCAATACACTACTCTTCGGAGGACACCACCTTCACCGAAAAAAACGACCGACCGGTCCCAGTGTGTGAGCACTTTATTACCGACAGTTTAAACCGTCGAAAGGTCATCAACCCCCCCCCCATCAAATCTGTAACAACACCCTGCTGACTCGGCCACAGTAAACAGCAACTCGATATAAAAAATACGCATCGATTCACCATGCCATCCCTGAAAGAGACATTCGCAAGAGCAGGCGTTTCCTAGATAAAGTGGCGCAATTTTCATTTGCATTTTGCCGATACCATCGTGAAGATGGGTTGGCAGGTCTACAAGGATACCTGGATTTCCGTCTGGAAAGGTACCGACACGAAATGGAGACGTGTGTTGATACATGTGTTGTAAGTTCTCACTTCATCCATCTATCAATCCTTCGGTAAAGCAATGTACTAAATGATTTTGTCTCTCAGGAATGATTCAAAGGTTTACAAAATTTTCCCGAAATTGTATGACGACGAGCGAAAACTTTTCAGATTTGCCAATGAGCTTTGTATATTGGGGTTGAAGTCGCCACATTTTGCTAAGATGAAGTAACTCTTGAGGGTTTTGCCTCTTGGGAAAGAAATGAAACTCAGGAAGCCGGGACAGCTGGGCTTTGAAGAGTTTGATGCTGGTGAGAAGGAACGGATATCGCTCGAGTTTGAATTCTGCGAGCGGAGGCCCAGATTCTGGAGGCCCAAGCACAAGGGATGAGCGAAAAGGTCTTTAAGCTCCGCAATGCCATCGATAATATGGCTTCCTATTACAATTCGCAGTACCGCGGTTAAGTTCTCTCTAGAATGTTACAATTAACTTGTGCCGAGCTTCGTTTACTCGTATTTAATTCCGAACCTGGTGACTTGCGGCGTCCTCCACCAAAGAATCGAACTAGTGATGAAACTCGCTCTTGGCCAAAAGACCGCCCAGCTGGCAAGTGGGCCGATCTATGACAAAGCTACTTTCTACATGATAACGAATTGGGAATACACACAAAAAATAACTCCAATAACGCCTCCTCGCGGTTAGAGCAACCCATTGGGCATACCCCGTTGCATTCCTCATAACAACCCGCACAAACAAAACCAGCACCTATATTCAACCCAATCCCTCCAAAAAGCTATTATACCCCCTCTCTAGATCCCACAACATCTCCCTACCCTGGGTCTCATCAATCTCATCCCCCGGGCGCATCTGATTCAGAGCAATCAACCACCTAACAATATCCTTCCTCCCATCAAACTCCTCCCCCTTTGTCACCGCATCCACACTCGTAATCACAATCGCCAGCAACGGATGCAGTTCATCCTTCGCGCGATAATTCAACCTCAACGCATCCATAAACGTTATAAAGTTCTGCGTCGCCTCTGCCGCTGCCTTGGGAGAAACATTCTTCCACTTCCCATCCGCAGTCACTTGTGCGGCTATATCCGGTGCGCTGGTTAACTTCGGCAGCGGAGAATTATCGGATGACCCTGGTGGGTGTTCTACTGTTGCTGGAAGCCCGGTTTGTAGACGTCGAGTAGCGGCAGGACAATCGATGTTGTAACGGTACTTAAAGGAGTCGAGGTCTTCGAATGTGGCGGCTACGCTGCCGTTTCCGAGGATGGTCTTGTATTGTCCAAGGAGGCGGAGACATGTTGGGGTGTAGGAGCTGGAGGGGATGCTGTCCTTGACGAAGGCTTTTTCGAGGAATTCGAGGGACACGATTATGGCGTGGAGTTCGGCGAGGGATTCGTACAGTTCGCGTTGGGCGGGGGTCGTGTAGAGTTTGATTTCGGCGTCGAGGTTGATGCTGGTACGGAGGGGGCGGGTGAGGTAGGGTGATGGGGCGTAGGGCTGGTAGGACATTGTGGGTATGAGGGGAGGGAGTGTCGTTGGAAGAAGCTTATCGGGAGGCAAGGATGTGATAAGCGAGGAAATGAAGCTGCGAAACACGATGGTTGCACTAACCCTGTTGATTGCTCTCGTATACCAGAACCTCCTTGTGAGCTTGCGATACTACCAAACGAAACGGGAATGAGTCGTCACCGTGAAGGAGACTTGCTCCCCCTTCAAGCTGTCTCATCTACCGTGGTTAGTTGTCATGCTGTCACACTCTGGAGTGTGGCCCCCTTGCAAGGGTAGGGCTGTTAATTCATTTCCGGTGATTCCAATGCTGATGAGGAGATGGATAGGTGCGAGCACACGGCACCTAGAAACATATTCAATATTTTTCGCTCAGTGGGTCACAAGAGATCACTTGAACACAGCCTATAATCCCCGAGCTCTTTCTTCCTTTCGTTCAAACCCCAGATCTGAAAGCCTAGGATCTACTGGTGCGAACTGAACCGACCCGTAACGGCATGTAGTAATTTTCGGCTCTTTATCCACCGCTACTTAACGCCACGCATAAATCGGTTACTCGATAGGCCTTAGCAATGACAACACCTCCAACCCACTAACAAAGGCTCAGCACAAGCTTAAATCTCACCTCTGCACACAAACAAACAAACAGATTCTCTGCTCACCTATCAGACCGCATAAACATTGCGTATATAGGAGACGCAATTTCGATGTCGTGGCGTCGGCAGGGCCTTTCGGCTTTCCCTGGAAAGACTCAGCCCTGCGAGTGATCTTACGCCGGGAAGTTTAACATCGATGGAAAACACAATCTAGCCCAATTTTTAAGCGAGTTCCTGCATTAGCGGGGCCTTCAACGATTCTAAAAGAAAGGGGGTTCTTGCCACCCTACTACGTATGAAGAAAGAAGTATTTAAGGATTCGGGTATGTCTGAAAAATGAAAGCGAACAAGATGGCGCCATATCCCTTCCTACTCCTACTCCTCGTCGCCGTCGTCGGAATTGTCAATGCTCAGGACACCCTTCTCCCACGGCATCGCCATGAAAAACGCCAGGAACAACAGCAAAGTAAGTCCCAAGTGTTCCAGAGACATTGCGGTTTATCATTTTGGCTAACTAATACTTGTGAAGTCGCCGCCTGTGAACGTGAACTCCGCAGACACAACGGAGAAAGCTTCTGTTACGACTACCTAAGCTATCCTCGTACCGCAACTGTTTCCACCACCACAACAACAACAAAATACGGTCGTCCAGTCATCAGAACTGAAAGAACAGCTGTGGTAGAGACATACACTGTGACCCGGACCAAGACAAAGGATGTTTCACTCACGTACGTACCACATATATGTGTAAGTAGCTCTAATATATGTACATATATTGACATTTTTCCGCAGCACCACAACCACCACAACAACCCTAACCAACCCACCAACTGAGTCAACAATAACAATCAAACGCAGAGCCGACTCATCATTCCCTTCCTACCTCCGCCAATTCACCTCTCGCCATATTCGCGCCGCCTGCCTTAACATCATCACCCCATCCCCACCCACCTCTACTGTCACACGCACTCGCACCCGCACTGTCCTCTCTCATCCTACAGTCCTTATCACAAAAACATATACGCACCGCACTAAGGCTATTACCACAACTACAATCTACCTCAGCACATCCACCGTCACCGATATCATCACCACCACCGTTCCACATCCCTGCGACGACAGCCAAGCAAACAAGGTGTACCAGGTCATGGGTGTCTCTATAGACAGGCAAAACCCAAGTCTTGAATTAGTGGGTGGCGGGTTGACAGAAACACAGTGTTGTGGAGCGTGCTGGTATGCAATGCAGTGTAATGGATGGTTGTATGATAATGGTCAGTGCTGGCGGCAACTGGCGTTCAAGGGTGGAATTGCCAATGATATGTGTCCGAATGGTGTAGCGAGCTGGATAGCGTTCGTGGATATGAATGACTCCAAGGTGACGGGACAGGGACCGTGTGGGTTTTTGGGGAAGCAGAAACGGTGACGGATAAATATGGGGTTTTGTAATATAATGGCAGTCAGATAATTCTTGCTTGCTTTCACTTGCTTCCCCTCTGTCATTCGGCCTGCAGATCAACCCCGTCCCAATATTTAAATTAGTTTGGTCATTGATTCACCACCCTCTTGGCATAGACCGCGGCCAGATCTGACCGTTCGGAACACACCGTTTCCGAGAGTACAGTAATCCGTCACTCCAACTCCCAATACTATTGCCTGCTATTTACAGTGATGTGCAAAATTAAAGTAGAAGATGAGAAAAATCCCCCCTCCATCTCTTCCTACACCAAACCGTGAAAAACTTTCTTCTGTAATGTCTCAGCTCGCTGTTCAAGAACCTTCTCCTTAAGACCCAAGTCATTGTCTTGATCTCGTTGACCAAATGAACGCATCCGTACTAATGTAAAACATTTCTCCCACCCTCAATCCAACCGTTCAGCCCATCGGAGGTATATTGTGACTTCTGGTTTGGGTGTGGTTGACAGTGGAAGCTGCCAGTCAGCTCGGCCGGATCTTTATAGTTGAACTCGCGGTATGTCATGATGAGTTCTTCCTGGTTTCCGTTTGTTCACTCGGAAATGACCCGGGCGCCTTGACGCGTGTTCACTGAGGCCTCCACAAGCCGCATGTAGCATGCCAATCTGCAGGTACACCATAGTCGATAGGAATAGCTGCCGCAGAATACCATTGCCGTTGGCTGACGGGTTCAGTTATGCCATGGTTCCAGTATTCTGAATGATCGCAGTCAGAATGAGGTGCAGAACGGCCTCGTACAGATCTTCCTGAATGGCAAAATTCAATTGGACGAGAAGATCATCATGCAGAGATACCGTTGGGGTCGTCTGTAGTGCGGGGGTACGGTTTGCGTATATCTCGCACAATGTATTATAGTATCGTAAATTATTTCATGTCTTCGGAGGCTTGAGGTCGATGCTTCGTTCAACCTCCCAGAAGGAATGGCTAGGTGTTATCCCTAATGCTGCATTATGTTTGCATTCTCCCCGTTCCATAGAAATGAAAGCGAGATATTTGCTCCAGTAATGCAGGAATATTAGGATTATGGTCGTCAATACGGTCAGACCGAGAGCTGGCTCGTCGAATATAATTCATTCTGCCTAGTAATCTTGCTACCATAGCGTGATAGACCTTGACAAAGACTCCAGCTGTTCTTGAAACGAACTGGAAGGAGAGTGTCGATCGAACCTTTATAAGATATATATATATTCGGACAGCACTGGTAAGTTTGAGAACTGCTCCTGCCACTGGAATTCCATTGCTTTGGATGGCTTGAACTTTGTTGCGACATTGGTGGAACATAATTTGAACAAGCATCGCCAGTCAGATGGATTCCCAGCAGTGAAATTGCGATCACTGCTTCGTTGTGGAATGCCACAGTTGGGGCTAAAAGGAATGAGCTGATTGTGGGTCGAAGTCCGTGGTTCTGAAGGTTTCGGTTTTTTTGGGAAAGTTGATTGGCCGCAAGAGGGTACGGTGCAGCAAATCGTATGGGTTAGCGAGTCGTATAGAGGGAGCGGGTAGCAAGTCGTATAGAAGGAGCGGGCAGCGAGCCGGAGCGAGATGACGGTCGAGGTCAGCATTTTACTTTAAAGAATTCAAGTGTGTCCTTCAACTTGAAGCTTCTACCTTAGTTCAAAAATGCTGCTGAAAAGATGACCCTCGTAGGTGGTGAAAGAAGAGAGGATGAGGGAGGGAATTGGAATAGAGTAGGAGGATCCTACTACCCGCACCAATATATGTCAAAATCTGATCACACCATTCGAAAAAGCATACCCCACCCCACAATATATTTGCAGCAATATCATTGAGTGGAATATGCATAATAAATTTGCCGGCCGCCTGCTGCGGGCCGTAGATACATCTAGATCAATTGGCACATCTCGTCGCGGTAGATTTTGGACCAATGTGAGGCAGTATTTCAACGCTCAAAGCGGGGTAATGGAGTTATCTAGTAAGATAATCTAACTAGAATCAGATCTACACTGGTACATGTCAATTAAGATGTGATTGTCATTAAAGGTGCCAACGAATTGCGGCAACGAGCGTGTACGGCACGAATGTGAACTGGCTTGCAATCAACATACCTTATCTTCAAGCCGGATTTCCTCATGAACCTGGGGATGATACGTTGTATGTGTGGCATGGGATCATTGAAACATACCTCAGGACTGGAAGAGGCCGACGTCCTGCCGGGAAAGTGTCTGCGCAGAATTTCTCCCCGTATTTTCTAATCACTATAAAAAACATTGGTATCTGACATCTTTAACTTTTCAGTATACACCCTATCTCTGACAGCTGACTTACTTTCCTCGATAAGGGGTACAGTATATTCGTTTATTGACCAATAGGTATAATATCCACACCCCCAATGATCGGACCACTTTATAAATTAGGTTTTATCTATGGAATTATATTTGCTTTATAATAGTAATTGCTCTAATACGCGTGCCCAGATCTCTGTGGACAAATCTAACCGGATACTGCGGGTCGTAAATATATCTAGATCTAACAGGTGGGATTTCTATGTAACGGCAACTTCGAGATCAACACATCCCGGCTCGTGGATTTTTAGACCAATGTGATATAGTATTTTGACACTCAGAAAGGGGTAATAGAGGAGCTTGCATCAAAGCAGGCCATTTTGATATCTCTAATAAATTGAAATGTGATGTTAAGGGTGCTAACGAATTGCGGATATGCCTTCAAATGCTCCATTTCCAAATGACGTCCTCCATGTAACATTTTAGAGCCTGTATGGGCGAAATAATCGCCAAAATGGGCTCTATTTAGCCACATTGGCCGCGTCTCAATATTATAGTACCCGTTTACTGGTTGCCAGTCTTACCTCTACCTCCATATCATATTCCCCATCCAACTTTTGCAACCGCAATTAGATTTCAGAGCTTGTAAGGAAGAAAATACTCAGTCCGTTGAGCTCTATTTCGCTGCGGTAGTATGGTGGCTATATATTTAATATCTAGTCCCGATTGCCATTCCACTTCGTGGTAACTTGAATGTAGGTTCCCTTCGAATGTGTGTTGTTTGAAACCGCGCTGGTGACACCGTGACCCTTGTTACATTAGATTTAGATGAAGCGCGCCTCTATAATGTTTATTTGTTCCGACCCATTGGAAAAATGGTCAATCCATTGGCAAAGCACTCGACCGGTGCACAAATTTTACAGTATTGATTCCTTTTACTATATTACTAGTAACCACTCGATCGACTCTTCCCCCTGCTTCTGCATAAGACGTCCCCTTGTCATTCTAACAGTACTTTGTCCTCCAACCATTGTATTGGTTCTCTTACTTCAAGTTACTTGCTAATGTATCACATTCGCCTGATCTTTGAGCTGCAAGACAGAGGGATCCCGGTTCTGGCCTTTTTCATGCTTGGGCCTTGGGAACGGTAGTGGGTGCGAAAGAGGTTATTGTTAAAGTCGGGAGAATTTCTGCTGGGGGCATAAGATTGTCATGGTGATAAAGAAGCATAGTGGTAAAGAAATAGGCGTAGGATAGTTACGATGATGTAGAAGTTCGAAAGTTGAGAGAAAATGGTGCTTCGCCACACCTCCTCCCAATCTCCTATTTAGCACCTCGGTTGGCACCCTCGATTTGGCATATTGGTTGACCTATTCACCAAGGTGGCGAGCTGGCATACAGGTCGACCCGTTGGCCCAACGGGAAAATTTGGCGATTGGGTCGGAACATATTTGTACCACATGTAGAGACCACTTAATAACTGCTTCGCAGTAACTACACTGCTCCTGCAATGGTGAGACCACCGAAACCCACCCCTGACCATGATGTATCTACATATATCATTTAGAAATTTAGATATATGTTGATTGCAGGTCACTTCACAATTCTTGCCTCGCACACCCATTGCCGGCCTTTTTGACAATATATTCAACACATGCTGCAATATAAGTTATATATGGATCTAGTGTATATTCTCGCTAGATTAAAGCTCCAATTGGTCACTGGAGTTCAGTGTAATGGCTCTGCTGTGAACCCGAGACTTTCTTGCAATCTCGCGGGCCGAGTCGTACATACACACAACCTTTCAGACCCAAGATAATCTTGATTTGTCGGACTAGGCATAAGAAAAGCTCGCAACTGATCTCAGGTTTTGCGGAAGTTGCGCTCGTTTGTAGTAAAACCAGCCACTTCTTTCGCCTTCGGTTTGAGGAGTGAGCGAGCAAGAACGATAAAAACTTTAGTAATGAGTGGAAGCGAATAAGCTAACTAAAAAGAGTTACTTCAAATGACGTCAATCTTGCCCCAAGAATTCATCCACACACTCAACGTGACATCCATCAAGCCACCTCATCGCTAAACAGCATCAACGACAGGTATGGAGTTACATAACATTATTGCAGCGACGACTTCTACCGTAGCGGGCGACTTGAAACAGATGCACAAGACACGGAATGCGATTCGGAGAACTACAGGAAGCGAATTGAAGGTTCCAACACAAAGATTCCAAATTCTTACGACCAAAATGAGCTACTCTAATCTGGTTGTAGTAGTTGCTCTCGACCATCCCTTCTGTCAACCCCGATGTCGAATATTCACCGCTAACCTACTGCCGAACGATCTCGTTTCTCGGGAAAGAGATAGGAGTTCTCGAAAAACGGAGTCTAAGATCAACACCAAACCTATCCGCACTGCTGTGACTATTTCACTGGTTAGAAGTGGTTCGATTGGGGCCTAATTCTAGCACTTTGGCGGGTCGTTGGGCGTCGAGGTTGGGAGCTGTCATTGAGATCTTGTAAGGCGAGTGTTCCCGCTACTCGACCTTTTTCTGGCTTTCTTGCAGAACCTCTGGGCGTACTTGTGGTATCCCTTTCCAAAATCTCGTGTACGAGCGTTTCTTGCGTCGAGCACAGGATCGCATATAACGCTGCTCTTAAGCTTGGGGGGGAGGCGTGAGCCCATGCCATGGTCACTAAACGGAAACAAACGATACCTCTTTCTGTCTGTTCCGAGACCATCCATCGCTAATCACTTGGCAGACGATATAGAAGATATACGCAGGAGTAGAAATGATGGTGCGTCCCTGTCTGTTATAGTTTGGCAACGTTCTATCAAAGGTAGCCTTAGCTCGTAACTATGAACTTAGTGTTAACTGACAAACTTTTACAGTAGCATCCGAAGATCCCCCATCATGCACTGAATTTCCTATGCGCGTCGGAACAAAACTGGGCCCCAAAGAAGATTCGGATTATTGAAACAAACGGATGATACCACTCAAATACGGGCAAGGCATCTAGCGACGCAGAGGATTAAACACCGCTAGTTTGATGGGTATCAAACTTAGACCCCAGATTGTATCCGATCTCATCGCTACGGCAGGAGAGAAGTTCCCAAGTATGCAACCGCCGCCAATACATATATTGAGAACCCTATAATTACCGACCCACCCCATCCGCGAAGAGGCGTCCATACAGGAGAAGGATGCTAATGGGTTCAACAACGATGCGGAAAATCCTCCTGATTTGGGTGCACTTTTACACTTTGGTCAAGGTGGCATAAGAGGTGAGGGGGACGCTTGGGCGTTAGTCCACAGTATTGATCATCCTCCTCCAGACTTCGCTCGAGAACGTGTCACTATGTGGGGAGGAGGGCTCGGGTTCAAGCATGCAGACTCTTCAAGCACTAACGAGAGCCTTCTCGGTTATAGCCTCTGCGGCAGATCATCCTTCGGTCCGCAGTTACCGACCGAATCCCAATACCAATAAGGCTCGAGTTCTACCCACCAGTGTTATCGGTAGCGGGAAATACGACGTCTAGAACCGCGATGGACAAGTGCGTCATCGTTGTTTATGACTTAATCTCTGCCCGTCGAGTTATCGAGGGGAACTGCTTGGCTAGCACAGAAATACGCGATGTTTTTGGCGTATGCTCTTGGTTGTGAGTGGGTATAGGAACCGATACATTCTTGCCTGCATGAGGTGTTGAGATCGAGATCGGTGCCATACACCAATCACTCATCATCTGCTCTCTTTGCATGATAACTGCAATGTGATGCAATACTGCAGCAAAATGGTGAGGGCACTTCCACTCGTGTTTTTCACTTGGACGGGAGATTTGACGTCTACAATTGGCTATCTCTATGCGAGTGACATCAGCAATGGCAACTCCTTCGGGTTTACTACCCATTCAAGTACTACAACATGACTTACTAACACCAATAATGTAAGGCCTCGTTTGCGTTTCCCACAGTCTAGAAGATCAGAAAGTATCCTGGAAGGACACATGAATACTGGTTCCCACTGGAAAGGCGGCAACCAGAGCCACGGTCTGGCCAGCCATCGGTCATGGATGAAGCCTGAGTGGGGTAATGAGCTGGGAAACATTACTCGGTTCTCTGTACTCAAGACGGCCATTCTCCGGAGTAGATAACTATCATCAATTCATCATCTTTTCCATCGCTACGAACTGTCGCTACTGATGGGAATTTCTTCGCAATCAGAGAGGCCGTAAGGGACCGTATAATGTCCGAGATTGGGCACTAGTTGGAGGTTGTAGGTTGTCAATTTTTTTTTCACATGACACCCTCGAGCAAGACAGGAATCCCGATATCTTTGAATTGAACCGCCATCACCAAGTGGACATACATAACAGGTGGACATCGACAGCTGTGACGATTCAATGCCATATGAACGCATACGGGGATACATTACAGACTATCGAAGCTCGCTAACGCAGAGGTCCTAAAAGAAGACATCCAGATAACATGTCCAGTGAACCTATCTAGACCTCTCCAGGCCTTTTTCTCTGCTCCTGGGACTGGACAGCCTCCGCGATGCATGACAGCAAAGCACAGTCCGTCCTGCATGATAGTTCATCTTCGCCTTTGGCCCACCGCAATGCCGCAGCCAATTACTTTCGAATCTCGGAACGTAATCACATATAGTCAAGACCAAAGTTTTCTCCTCTAAAGAAGACACAAATCATACGGTGCAGTACAATATACTTTGACGCGCGCCATCGCGGCAATCTATCTCGGACGGATAGGGTGACGGATAGGGCCGGATGGCTCAGAGAGATGCTGGTTTATTGGTTGGTTTGTTGATTGACGCCGCTTCTGTGGTGAGATTACATGCGTGGACCCAAAGCAGACATATCCCGAAAGTTATGTCACATACCATCTATCTATTCTTCTATTAACATGTTAACTAACGCTCCACCTGAAACGGCTTCGATCTCTCCAATCTCTATCCGTCGATTGACCGGATTACCGACTTTTGAACATTCTCCCTACAGTGCATCGGCGATCCCATCGCGAGTTGGTTGGAGATGGTGTACACCCTGGATGCCTCAAAGTTTTACTGTGTTTGCGAATCCTCTCGGATTACTATTCTACTGGTTCGCTCTGAACCCTCGTTGGAACGTGGCCCTGTGGCAAGGCAATTGATCCTAGCTGCTCTCGCACATGAGGAAGAGCACTGCCGTCGAATCGTAGGTAAATTTTGTGTAAGAGGTAATGAACCAACGGGTTGAGTATATCATCGTTATGGGCTGCAAGATGCTGCGTTACAGCTCACACATTTGATGCTGGAGCACGCCATCCTCCAGCACTCAAACGCCGGCACAATTCAGCCCATCAACAATCCAAATGCCGGTTCGTTATCCCCCCACTCCCGCCTTCCCGCTTTATGAGACATTGATACTCCACGATGGGGGAAGATGAGGACTGACGTTACAAGGGGGTATAACAAGGGAATACCACGTGGTCCGTTCACTGGATAAAACTTTTGCCGTCATTGTGCAATCTTTCACTACATATCTCAACACAAGCACATTTCTTGCACTTCATAAAAGTGCGATCTGGATGATGGAAATGAGCAGTGTATCGTATTCTCTTCTATGCTTTCTTTGCCTTAACTTGAATATGCATAATCGCAGACTCTTTTGTCCTATCCCTGGATGGTTACAGCTTTACCTGTTTGCTTCGGACTTCCGCTGTTTACCGGTATCTTCCGCCGGAACATAGAGTACTATACATTTTCACCTGCTCACTCGAGCGATGTCAGCCCAAACGACCAACGGTTTTCCCAAAATGTATGGATCTCCAAGGACCGTTATCATAACCCGGTGCATTTATGGCATAAATCTCCGTGGAGAAAATGTGACATCGGCCTTCAGGAACCGAAGCTTAGGGCAGGAGATTTCTCTCCTCTATTATCCTCCACTGCTATTTTTTCCTCTATCGGTATGTAGTGCGAAAATTGCAGCGCAACTCGCGCCAGGGTTGTCGAAAGACGCAGCAGGGCACGAGGATGCAAATAGTTGACGATATCCCTCCCATCTCTCTCGACTAGGTGGACCGTAGTTAGTACACATAAAGCTTAGCCTAAACATGCCAAGCAACGCTTTCCCCGCGTGCCCCAATAATTACTCCTGGTATGGATGCACCCTATGGATGCACCCTATGGACGCCCGTCTATATTAGAGTTTTGCAGCCTACCCTGATCTCGCTAGCCACCTGCCCTCGTTTTTCTCCAGGGACCGTATTCGTTTCTGATCGCACGCAAGCTCGACGTCTAGTTTAGGAGTGTGTAGCCTCCTCCGGGGGTTGGTTACCACTCGCTCTATTTTCTCTGTACCAGGGTCGCGAGATCATGCTTATCTCCGCATCGCATGGAATAACTTGACCTTGCCTTAGTAATGTAGCGCACTATAACCCCCACATCCATTTATTCTACATACCCCACGTTACCCCGATCCCACAGATGTCTTTGATTTGATGGCATTGACAGATCTATGCGGACCCGGATTTGAAGCACTACCACCCTGTGCTGGGGTTCGAAGCGAAGAGTTACATACGTCAAGTTAAGTGTGATGTGGTTCCGCTTGGGGTTTGGGGGTGGGGAGGAAAAAGTAATAATTTTGAGATGCGATAGAAATTTGTAGTTAAGAGAAATGCAGGGACCCGAAAGAAATGTGAGTGTCTGTCTGCCTGGAATGGAGTTTGTGACGGCCCGCACTTCCTTGGTTTCTGTGAACACAACATCAAAGCGGTGAATATTTGGAGGCGAACTTCTTGATTTTTTATCTTTTAAGGCGACGAGGTGGGCCTGACATTGAAAAGGGATGACCACGAGAACCGAACCGGGCAGAGTTTTTCTGGTTGCTGTTTCCGGGCGCGCTCTCGGTGCGAGCGGCGATCCCTTTTTTCTCTGCGCTCCTTCCGGACCAATTACTGGTGGCAAGGTGCAAGGCTGAACCACTCCACACCAATACACTCACACACTCCACACCAATACACTCACACACATACATACGTAACACACTTCTCTTCCGATCAGCAGATTGCGATCAAGCTTTTTCTGAATCATGATCAGGACCCTCCCCTCACCCTGGGGTAAGCACTTGTTTAACGCCCCACCACCACCATCTTCCCATCAGTTTATCTGCGGCATGCCAAGACGACTGGGCTCAACTCAAAAGAGTAGACGAATTCGTGTCGAATACCTCTGACGGGATATACGCGTAACTGAGTATTTCCCCTTTCATTTTCGCGACGACATGAACAGAAATAATCATGCGACGTCACTCGACGGGCTTGGCGAGATGCGTGGTTTTTAAATCATCAGGCTAGCCGGTTCAACTCAGGTGTGTTGTTGTCTGTTTGGCGCATGGCGATAAACGAAGATATTATGGTGGTTTATGGTGGTTTATGCTGACCGCGATGGGTGCGCTCAGATTCGTTCGTTTAGGTACAGCAAGTTATTCGGGGTGGGTGTGTTCCGGAATATGCAAGCTACCACGTCCACGCTTGCATTTCGGGTCCATAGCTCGGACTGTATTTAGATAGGCATCAGATCTCAATGCACCCGCCCATTCTAGATTCTCCAGACGGTCGGGTTTTTCTGGGGGTGCGTTTCGCGGGATGGCGGTGGTAGGAAATGTGATAATAAACGTTCGTCCACGAGGAGGTGTAGTGTGAGAAATACTCTGCAGCTCTCGGAGATCAAACTCAATGCGAACGGGCAGTTTTTTTTTTTGCTTTCTTCCCTGCCAAAAAGCTTAGCCACCCCGTGCATGACGAGATGGCTTGTTTCGTTTCCCGATTGGTATGTCCATGCGTTGCGTGCGACGCCACAAAACCAATCACCTTTGCGATGGGAAGGAAGGTTGAGGGTACGATCGTGTGGCAAGAAATTTTTTATGTGATGTTTTATTTTTTCCTCTCTTGTGTGGCTGTGGGCCATCGATATCATGCCACCATTACCACCACATGCAGGGGGCTGCTGCTGCGGATGATCTGTATCTGTTGGGGTGATGGTGTGCGTTGAAGGTCTTTGTGGGTGGTGTGTACGACTCCCGCGTGTGATTACTGCCGCTGCAGCTCGCTGCTGCCATCGAAGTGACGTCGTTGTGCAGTAGCCATCCATCCCTGTCGGAGCCAACAGGCTGCATCTGCATCATAGATAATCGTCATCGATTTTCCCGGTTCATTGCGGCAGGCTCCATCCCAGCCCACGCCACCACCCCAGTTGCAATGTCACTCGCCGTTACAAAACCACTGCTGCCCCCGGACGGAGCGGTGAGAGACACATAATTCCCCACCACCCCAATCCATATCGATCCATATCCTGTATTTTAGCAACCCGTGTCTTATACCTTTATATTTCTGGAGCATTTTTCTTCCCGAGCCTCTGTTTTTATTTTATTCCCGGTGTTTCCTTTGAGCATTAGACAAACAGCAAAACCCAACAGCAGCCCGTGTATTTGTAGCGTCCATCCATACCATACAAGCCGATTCAAAGAAGCCGACCTCGACCTCCGACAGCTTCGAGCAGACGAACCCCGTCGCCAGAACCTCCCGACGTCACTACCACTATATACCATACATACAAGAGGTCCCACCCAATAGAATCTTTATTGTCCCATCCGTTCGCCGGCGAATTTTATACACCACCTACCCACCTACCCACCTACCCACCTACCCACCTACCCACCTATCACCTGCATCAATAGACACCTACCACCCAATTACCCCCGCCGAGAGGAACAAGCTATCCGGCTCTTAATTAACATACACAGTCAACATGAACTTCGGCCCCAACGATCATTGGGAAGGCCCCTTCCTGGCCGACACTCTTCCCATACAGCTGGATGAAGCCTACGGCTACCCGATGCCTATTCCATATCAATGGGACGATATGCTCGAGTACGACTTCGACCACAACCTCCGCTATTCGCAGGAAATCCCTGTACCAACTCCACAGCCAGAGCTAGTCCCGTCCCCGCCGGAGTACTTCACACAACTACCACCCGATTTCAATAGCATCCCATCCCACCACCACCACCACCACCACCATCACCACCACCACTCGCACCCTATAGATGACCCCATCACCACAACAACAACCACCACCACCACCCCTCCACAGCCAGGTTGCCGGCGTAGTATCAGCGGCAGCTCCAGCAGCGGAGACACACCAGCCAGCTATGGAAGTACCGCGGAGCTCACGCAGGAACCTACAAGGAGTAATAGCGTTGAGTCCTCGGGCAGCGGCGGGTCAAACTGGAGTACAGAGGCGCAGGCTCATGTAGCGAGGAAGAACTCGCCTAGTCCAAGGTCCAGGAAGAATTCTACAGCGAAGGAAATGTCGCTGCATACTCCCATCCGTAGGCATAGACGGAGGTTTTCGGAGGATAAGAAGAAGGAGACTCATTTGACGCGGTTGTCAGGGGCGTGTTTGAGGTGCTGGAGGAACCGAAAGAGGGTGAGACAGTCTCGTGATTTTTCTCTCATGGTGGATGATGCTGACTTGAAGGAAATAGTGTATTAAGGCAGATAAAGGCTGCTGCAAATACTGCAACACTCTACTGGATCCTACTCCCAACACCCCCTTCTTCCGCTCTCGAATTAGCTCTTCGGAACTCTTCCGAAAGGGCCCGACAGACACCTTCCGCTGGACACATAGGCGGTGGCTGCAGACCCCATTGAACGATACTAAAGTGTGGCGGTCACCACAGCGAAGGCTTTTGGTGACCCAGGGAATGGGTCTGCAGCTGGAGCTTATTGTTAAGCAGTACGAACCTCTGCCACAGGATACGGCTACATACACATGGTTTGACCAGCGGAGTCGCATGCCGGGGAGCTTGACGATGCCACGATATGCGGTGGCAGATATTGGCGGGGCTCAGGGCGCGCTCAATAGATATGTGGAAGACCATATGCAGGTGTATATCGAGAAGAAGATTGGACCGGCGGAATTGATCCCGTGGAGTACGTTTCAGATGGCAGTGAAACTGAGTCAGACCGAGGGGGTAAGTATCTATACCCAACAGCAGCCATTGGCAGCAGCTAATATATTACAGTCACCGCTCCTCCGGAACGCCCTTCGGCTATGGACTGCAAGCCGGATCATTGAAGACCCCTGGGAGATGGTGGGGCAAGAAAAACTCGGCATGGAACCTTGTACCGATCCGGGGAGCCCATACTATGGTAAAGTCCCTGTAACGCCAGTAATGGACTTCCAAATCGACAACATCACCATCCACAAGATCCTCCTCCCACTCCGGAAAGAAGTCCTCCAAGATCTGCAAAAGAAAGTCCTTGAAAATAAACGGAAAGACTTCCTTGAAATCTTCCTCACAATGTACATCCTCCTCCACAACATCGAGCTTACCATCGCACATGATCGGTGGTTTGCTCAACGATATAATCTTGAGGTTCCTTCCCCCTCCCCGCTTTCATCCAATGTTTTCTAATCCCCAACCCAGGCAAGATTTTCCAACTACGACCTCATTGACAATGTCGTCTTTGGCGCGAACATCATGTTGACATACTTCCACCACGCAACGAAGGGTTATGCAGCGTTCGCGTTGGATTGGAAGAGGAATGCGGGAGAGAAACCGAAAGAGGATCATCAGGTTAGGTTTATGGATGCGGTTAGTACCGCGGCGAAACAGCAGGAGAATTCTTTGAAGAGACTTAAGGAAGCGCAACAATATGATTCTCCAATGTTTTGGTGCTCGCAGCTGTTTTATGGGGATTGGAAACCGGTAGCGTCGCCGTGTGCTGCTTGATGTTAGAGCTTGTCTTTTGCTGCTGGGCATTTTTGGGGAGGCTCGAGGGATGGGGGATGAGGAGTACGTCGTATTTGGGCATCATATCGATAGGACATAATTGGCTGGCAGAACTTTGGATTTGATTTTGGGGTTCCCGCATAAAGTCATGTAACATTAATTTTATCAGGCATCTTTTTTTTTTTGGGTTTCTGAGATTTTTTTCGTTTCACTATAAATTGTGGCGAGAATAAATGGAAAGAAGATCTAAAGAAATGGTGCCTTTTTGGAGTTTTTGTGACGTGACTTTTGTGGTTGCCTTGACTGACTTGTGGTTGCCTTGACTATGAGACATTCACCGCGATGAGGATCTGCGAGATGCGGGGGAGGGTGATCTTTATCTTCATGACAGTGTGAATGACTGGTATATCCACTGTGAAACACTCACCGCGATAAAATACGTCATTTACTTCTATCTACTGCAAGGTCCCATCATTTCCTGCTCCACAACTTGTTCTCCGGAGTGTGGAGGTGGAGGTGGATCTAGATGGAAAGATAGCAGCCTGGCCAGGGCCTCTGGCGTCATCCATCGGTGGAGGTGTGCGGCGATTGGTTTGACCGAACGCATGCAGGGAAGGGAGGGAGGGAGGAAGGAAGAATGCACAACCAATGGGATGAAGGTTGGGATTTGGACCGGAGGAGAAGGTGGGAGATTCTCTGGTTTGGCGTGGGAGACATGGGGGGATAGACATCCAATCCAGGTGTAGGAAAGTTCTGCGGCTAGGAATACGCTACTACATATATATTGTTTGGCCACTGAACATGAGAACTTTCGATGACGGATCTAGTCCAGTTATTGCGTGAGCGCGAGCTGCGGCTAGGAATATGCTATCATATATTGTTTGGCCATTGAACGTTCGAATTTCGATGATGGGCTGTAGGAACTTGGGGGGGTGCGATACGCTAATGGAGTTTTTCTAGAACGATGCGAAGTATATTAATTTGGACGTGCAATTGGACTTACTTTACATTCTAGATTTGGCGTGGGAGACATCTAATCCAATCTGGTCGATATCGATATCATAGGAGCTGCTGCATGGATATTGAATGTGAGAAGTTCAACATGTAGGAGCTTGGGGGTATGATACGCTACGCTGCGATGCAACGTGAGAGATGGCGGGGGCTTCTGGAACAATGAGAGAGAACTAGTTCTGTTTGGAAGTTAAATTTGTATCTGCAGTTGTAATTGGATCCGGATTTTCTTCGACGGAGGGGATATCGCGTGCGAGGAGCTCGTGGGAAGCTAGGATCTGAGTTATTCTACGTGGGCTCAAAAATGGCCGTTTCTCAGGGTGTGGGAAGGTACCGATAAATTTCTTTTTTGGTGGACTTTCTGGAAGAAGGATAGAGCTTGAGCTTGATTTCTTGGGGATCCGGAATTACGTTATATGGATAAGCTTGAGTTTAATAATGATTTACCTATTTGGCCATTTCTCGTGGAACTCGGAGATAACTTGCTACCTACAGTCATTGAACAGATGAATCGAAAAACAAGGGACGGAAGCAAGGGTTTTTGACTCTCTGGAGGCAGTTAAATCTTCCTTTCTTAATTGCCAGATTTTGTTTCCTTGATAGTCTCTGATAGTGCAGCCAATAGAGTACTCTTGATGGTGCCACTGAGATTTGTGTTTCCCATGTTAAGCAGTATTTATACCATGGGGGCCGGTAAGATCTTCGCATTTTTCGATCTATCCATTCAACATCTGTAATTAGAAACGTGTATACTCTAATTTATTTACTCTATTTAACGGCCGGGGTTGGCGTTGGGGATCCGGAGGGGCAGCTAATTTCACACGTTTCCGGGGCTTTTTTGCTGGGGAATATTGTAACACGTTAATGGCGGGTGTTATGGACTTTCTAATTTTTGTTTATGTAGGCTTCGTTTTTGTTTAGGGTGCGACGCCAGTTAGAGGATCCAGAGTTACCCCTGCGACCGTCTAATCGATATCCTGTCGATTAAGTGGCATGTTCTTTAACAGCAAGCTGGAGCTACCTCTAATTCTCTAATTTATTAAATTAAATTAGCCTGGACTTTTCTCTTCTTTTGGATACAGGCAGTGTAGGAGCTACCTATATAGCTAGGAGTTATTTGTTATATGGTGCTTTATTAATATTGTTTGGGTTTCTTTTCTGGATTTTTTTTCGGCGGGGGAACATCATGGGTATGATAAGATTGTTTTCGATAGCAAGGCTGGTGGGCTTTTTCGACGGGTTGATGAGGCACATCACGGCGGTGCTTGGAGACACGTATGTAGTTATACACACATTTTTCTGTTTAGGGAATTCGGAACAGCATTGCGATGCCATTCCATTTCCTTTGCGTCGAGAAGTGGAGACACGGCTTTCAAATAGTGTATCCGAAACGAAAAAGGATAAGTAGCGCTGCTGCTGCGCCGGAATCGAATACGTATACGAAAGCTACTTAGAACCCCGCTCATGGATCTTACCGTGGTAATTTATTTGGTCTTCTTCTTGGGGTGGTGGGTCGCCAAAATGAGCTTTTGTTTTGTTTCGGAAAATATCGATATCACATCGCAACGGTGTTGGAGTACATGCATGAACTCAGATTATTTTTAGCTGGGTTGCCATTCCTTTTGTTTGGACCTTTTTTTCTCGGAAGCACGTCGCGCAGTACAACGTCGTGCGCCTGCTATTCATTAATTCTTTCGCGCGGAGTCGGGGGATTAACATCGGTGCTATTCATTCCTTTGTGCATAGAGAAGATCTAGAGTACCTAGGCTCGCGATAAAATTAGGCCTAATTGTTATTTTGTTTGGCTTTGAGGAATATACATGGACTAATTGTATACTTTTAATTTTTGTTAGAATTTTTTTCTGGGGAAGAACATCGCGACGCATCAAGCCATTGTATTTCCTTCTTTTGTACAGAAGTATGGGGCGTAAGAAATACTCGGCATAGTACGGAGAGAAGGTTTTTGATATTGCATTTCGAGGCTTCCTATTGAAAGTACTTACGAGAAAAGCAAACTATGGTGTCAACGTTTTTCCCTGTACCTTGCTACTCCAGTCTTATCTACAGAAAAGGTCAACTTGTACTACGCAACGACGACATTTTTGCGCACCGAGAGATGGGAGAGTGTAGGCAGCAGCAGCAGAGCGGTGCAGTCATTTGCACCTCTGCTTTGATTATCTTATTTCAGTCGTGTTTCTTGCCTTGCACTCAGTCACGAGTGCAGCTGCCCGCCTATGATAGAATGGCCGTGACAGGCCAAGGCTGCAGCTCTTGCATGACGTATCGAGCCGATCGCGATCGGCATCAGGAGAGCAACAGGGATTGGTCGGAGATCAAAGAGGCAGCGAAGGAATGACATTGTGAGTGTCGTCGTTGCTGTCGCGCATGTCGAGGGGTGGTGGAGAAGACTTGACATTCTGCCTAGCGCAACATTGCATTGAGCACCATTGGGATTGGAATTGGAAGCGTTCAGCAAGCGATTTCAGGTATTGGTACTCTACATAAAGTGCCTTTTACAGGGACGCACCCCGGGACCCTGCAATTGTACTACCTTCGCTTTCATCTTTGTTTATCAAGTTTCGGATTCATCGGATGGTGATGACATCAGCGTTCGTCACATTGCAGCATCGATCGATATCGCGGATCCTGATTGCGCTTCACACTCAATTCTACCTTTACTTTTCTTCACTTTGCCCTTTTTTTGTGGGGGATAAAGTGGACAAAGTAAAAATTTATTAAGGGGATCTAGAACAGGCAAGATTCAATAGATACGCGTACGAAAGAAAGTGAGCTGCCAGCTCACTTACCTATAGAGTGTCGGCATAGATAGCTAACTAGCTCTAAAATAAAGTTTGGAGATGCAAACGCCCCGCATGGATCTAGATAGTTGGGGAAGATCTTCTAGAACGATTGACAACCAGGCCCTTTTTTTCCTCTTTTTTTCTCGCCAGCAACCTACCTCAGTACTCTAAAAGCACAAAGGCGTTTGGGATGGAATGAACAGAACAGGCGGACCAGGCCTTATGAAGACGAAGAGATGAACGTGTCCCTTCCCAAGGTCTGCCAGACAGCTTCAAGGCCATCGCAGGCTGACCACCATGAAAAGGCGGAATTGTTTCTGCACTCCACGTTGTGTTTACAATTGTCCCTGCGTGCTATCGTGGCAGGGACGTGTGTTGTTTCGCGGAGGTTTTTGGTTTGCAAATTGTTTATTGTGATATGGGGATGGGATGGTGATGAGCATCTAGGCCCTGCAGGTACGTGCATATCCCAAACATCACGTTAAGGGTCTGGTTCTGTCTGGAAGACGTACAACAAACCACCCTACAAAACAGCGACAACAATGTTGCAACGACACTAACGACGACGATGGCAGGTGATGGTTAGACTCGTGGCGGTGAACACCTTGCCGAAAGAAAGAACGATACCAGACTTATTTTCTCCGCTGGCTGGAGGGGTGAGATGACGTCCGTTTCCCCTCTGTCAGGCAGTCAGTCTGCTTGTCCATCTTCCACCATGTCACAACCGCCGCAGGAACAGCAACACCAACTCGCGGTGTGAATGTCTTGTCGTGGCAGCAGAAGCTGGCTGTCACCGAGGCTCAATCTTTGCACACATCGTCTCTATTCCTAAACCCAGGCAGTCGGTATTGAAATATATCTCCCGGAAACCCCGTGCCTTAGTTTACAGAGTCAAACAAGCACGACCTCAAACACCCACATTCCAAACATATCTCTTCAGGGTGCTTGCATTAAGATTTGTTTAACATCCCAGCTCTAGAACATGTCTCAAGATACCCTGACAAAGACGTATGGATTCCTTCCTTCGCTTTTACATCTCCCTTGGGGAAACAATTGCTAACGTGATGTCAAGAGTCGAACTCCCTGGTGGCATCACCCTAGATCTTCCAGGCCCCCAGTATGTCACCAATGGTGGTCCTATGGACAATTACCAGCAATGTCGGTTGGATTGGTTCGCGGAACTCAGCTGCGCGCCGATTAAGAGAACAAACGCTCCCACGAGTACCAACGATGTTGCTGGAACGAGAACTGCAACCGAAACCAAGAAGACAATGACTGAAGAGAAGTCAAACGAGGTTGCGAGGTCGTAAGTTGCAAATTCGTCGACGAAGGGATAGCAAGGTTAGTCTCCCAGGAATTTTTGAATGTTTGAGCAATACTAATTGTTTGCAGGGGAAGAGTGGGTAGTAACGGGTGGAGATGGTGGATGGGATGGGATGGATCGATGAAGGCGTATGGATGGATCTTTGTGGATTAAGCTAGGATATTGCAGCTTTGGAGACGGCGGTTATGTTGGGGTGAAATAGATAGTGGTGGGTTGGGAGAGAATCGAAGGAAGGATGACGGATTAGATCGTGAGGGAATTCCGGAAGTCAGTGGACAATGAATAGTGATGGATTGAAAGGCGTATAGCGATAGGCTGACGGGAGGAGGGTCAACGGGAGCAGTGCTAGGTATTGCGACAAACGTTATGATGGGACTTTTCTGTGCGGTATTTTGATGTGTACTTTATATTTGATAGATTCTACATATTGATATAACCATGAGCGAATGTATAATACATATCACTATTTTTCTGTTTTAAAAAGACGTAAAACCATTTAAATGGGCTTTTAAATATTTCATATACCCTGATGTCCCATCCGAAGTCTGACGTCATGCATATATTATGTATTGCCAAGCTTCTTTGTCTCGGCATAGAAAGCTGCACAGGGGAAGACAAAACCAATCTTCCTTCAAGCACGTGTATTCGCGTCCACCCACAACATCTCGACATCTCCACATCTCCAGATCATCGTCACGACGTGTGAGAAATGGCTGGACTCACAGGTCTACCCATCGAGATTCTCGACCAGATCATCAGCGAAGTGCGTTCACCGCAGTGCACCTCAGCTCTCCTGCCCCCCTCAAAGGCTAACAACTGCTCCAGATCTCCCCCGAGCAGCAACGCTCTCTCGCAAACTTCTCTGAAACCTGCTGCGCCATCTACCACCAGGTGATACCTGTCCTCTACCACACCTACCGACTCAAGTTCTGGGGGCGCTCTTCGTGGCCAACTCAAACCGAGAAGCTCAGGCGTCTCGTACCCCCGGGCTCCTACGAGGTCCCGTCCTACACAAGGGAAGACTGCGATGAGGCAGAAAACGAGGCTATGATCGACCGGAAGGGCAAAGGCGTTGCAGACCGTTCCTGGAAAACCCTGTACGCGAGGAAGGACGCGGCGGGAAGTGCCGCAACTTTGGGAAAGAAGCCGGAACGCAGACTTCCTTTGTTGTTCATCCGCGAAATTGCCATATGCGGTTTCTGGAACCACGAGCAAGAAGAACAACAGGATGAGTATTTCCTGCACAACGATGGCGATATTCGAGAACACACGCCTTTCGTAGAAGCTCTGGAGGGTCTGCTGTGGAGTATTGAGCGTTTGGAAAGTTTTTCGTGAGTGGGGCTTTTTGTTGTGCTCGATGGGTGGTAGTGCTGACGGCGGGTATATAGATGGAGGGTCATCCGCCCCTTGCCTCATCAGATCTCGGCTGCCGTCGCGCGATTTGACACCTTGTGCAAGGTTGAGATCTTTGGCGACACTCACATGTATATGAACCATCCTAGCTATCGATATCACCCTCACTCTCCGACACCCCTCTGCAATAGCCCTGTTCCGTTCAGCAATAATAGTCTCGTTAGTTTGAAGGCTCTACAGACGGGGGATTACCAGCAGGTGATCCAGTATGGCGATGTCATGCGAACGGGATCGAACTGGGAGACTCTGAGAGAACTGGAGTTTGATATTTCGCCTGGGTTCATCGGCATGCTGGTTGAAATGGAACCCATGGAACCAGATATCCTTGCTGCGCTTTTCCGGCCGCCTCCACCCCCGCGTGGTCGCCTTACCACCCCCAAGATGAAGCTTCACCGGCTGAAGCTGAGGGATGTTGCGTTCCAAGAAAAGGGAATTACTGCCATCACGAAGTCTATCGATCCGGCCGAGCTCAGGGATTTGGACTTCTACTACTGCCAAGAGGGCACAGATCTACTGCGCCAATGGGAGAACAACAAACTGAAAAACCTTGAGAGGGTGCACATCAAAGAGGAGCTTGCGCTGCCGTATCTGTGCAAGTTTTTGAAACAGTTTGGGCCTGAAGGTACCTGCAGGAACCTAAAGACTTTGGAGCTGTGCTGTTGGCACGTCGACAGGTGGAATATGTATGACTCAATGCACCATACAAACGTGTCCATGTTTGCAGATTACGACTCGGATAGCGAGGCGTGGGACGAGGACGAAATGATGTACCCCGACTCAGACTCGCTAATGGATCCGAACGATTATGCTTTCCATGGCTACCCGATGATTTTGCCTCCGGCGCCTCCAGTTCCTAAATATAGGTACCCGCTCCCGCAGCCCTTCAGGAGTATCAAGGATCTCCGAGGAAACAAGGAGGAAGGGTGGGGATTGGAGCGCCTGGTGCTCGATATGAGGCCTGGAGTTTCTGCAATCACCACCCGACAGCTACCGCAGCAGGAGATTTTCTTTGAAGGGTTCTGGCGCATCCGGGAGCTTGCCATCCCAGTCTCCTACGAAACCGCAGATTGCTGGGTACGTATCACATACACCTCACCCTGGTTCCCATACTGACCTACCTACGCAGAACCAATTCGTCGAAACAATCGCTAAACTGCCGAACCTCGAATACCTCTACCTCCTCAATGCACGCACCGAAGCACGCTCCGGCCCCAATTACGTCAACTTCAACATCTACCAACCGCCGTTCGCGATGGTACCGCCGCTCGCCCCACACCTAGGTGGCCTCACCCTCAGAACAACCACCACCGGTAAGCGCAAGGCAAAATCAAGGGAGCAGGAACCCGACAAGCTGTACATCGATGCGCTCTCAATCGCATCCAAGAACCGTCTCCGTGTGCACAGCAACGGCGTTCCATCTCCCTCATCCTCATCCGCGTCCTCCTCTACAGCCCAGACCGTATGGCGCGGGAAACTCAAGTATATTGGCATCCGCGCAATGTCACCCATGGGTATCCGCCAGCCCCTTCGGGTATGGAAAGTCGTTGTTAGCAACGCGCCGCCGAAGAAGTCAGCGCCCGATGGAGCGGCCGAGAGGAGACGCAGTTTGAGGAGTAGCAAGAGGAGGAAGGTCGAGAGCGGGGATTGGAAGGTTGCTGAGGAGGGAAACCTTAACTGCAGCCTTGTTGAGTTAGAGGATGAGGCTGAGAAGAAGAGGATTGGGGATGGTATCTTTAAAGGGATGCAGAGGTTTGCGGATGATGATACTAGGTTAGTGTGATCCTGGGTGGAGAGAGGGAATATAAAATGTATGCTTTCGTACGTGTGTTTTTTCATTTGTGGGAGTGTTTTGAATCCTGTTTTTGTTTGAAATTCTTTTTTAAATCGGGTTTCGGAGGCGGAGTTACGAAGGTAGGTGGGAAAGGGAAAGGAAATAAAAGGAAAAGATATATACTTGTAACCACATATTAATCTGTTATCGGTTGGGTTTAGAGTTGGCTGCAAAAATCAATCAAATGTTCGATCGAACTAAAGCGGTGGATCGACTACAACCTTCAATAATGAGGACAAATTTCTGCCAGCGTTCAAGTCATCCAGTCCAGTTGAAACCATGATTTCGAAAGTTGCCACCGGTGGTGACGTATGTGAACACTCCACTCTAGTGCAACTTGATTTGCTGTGTGTAACGAAGGCTTTGGTGATAGGGCGTCATGGTCTGACACCTGGATTGTGTTGTGGTTTCAATATTTCTGCATGGGAGGAACTGTGTGCGTGTATATTGTGGTGTGTCTACCAAAGAAAGGAAAGGGAGAAGCTTAGGACTATTTAAAATATGTGTGGGAGCAGCAAGCAGTTATCTATAAGTGCAATTGCAAGTTCACATCTATATGCAATGTTCAAAAAGTGATATACATCCAATTGACCTAGTGTCTAGCCAACTTTATCTACCGTAGTATTTAGTGCTACTCTGGCGTTAAACGGTGGTAAATGTTATGGCAGTGGACTTTCTGTGCTCTGCATCATAGTGTCTCACTCATGGATCTTGAAATTAACTCAAATATTCTGGGATATCTTAACGTGTTGTACAGATGACCTCGGGGATCCAAGACACAGGGTTTGGGATATCTTGTACCATGGAATCACTAAACTCAACCAGCTGATCTTAGAACAAGGTTAACTGCTTTTATTGCCCACCGTGGCACACCTAAGGATGATGTGACGAAATGTCCTAACTGCGAGCGAGATAGGTATCTCCGACTCATCTTATTGCTAGTATCGTATCGAGCCGAATCTTGGACAGGGCCATAATCGCGAGAGGATGTTGGTTCTGGGATTCTTCGATTTTCTTTTCGACGATATTCACTCATGTATGAAGAACAGAAGTAACGTTCGTAAGCCGTGGCCCAGACCAACTTCGCTGCAATTTTAGTTCTGTCATATATCCGGTGGATGCTGTATCGGGCCCATTAGAACGTTCGAACGAGGTCTCCTATTGAAGACTATTGATAGCTCTTATAGTTCAGTACTATTGCAAACTGCCGTTTATCGAAGCTAAGTCGATTCTTGACGAGAGCCCAGGAGGTTGTATGAAAAGTTGGTTTCGTGCAGTTGATGTTTGTAGTAGGAAGACCTAACAATAACCCCACGTGATACCTTGTCAACCTCAACCTCTCCCAGGAAGGGAACACCAGTCATGTTGGCTTGATATTCGAACAGGTTTTGATGATGAACTGTTTAATGTGGGAATTCAATGATGAAGTAACTTGATGGTTTCCGCACAAGCAACCCTAACCGCCATGCAGCTATATCAACCAAATCGAAGATCGATGAGATCCCATGCATCAACTTGCAACAATGCGGCACGGGTAACCGCAGCCATCCTATCAAATCTCATCCGTTATTCATTGGCGCCCACTTCTCGGAGGTTCCACCAGTCCAATCACATGTATGAGGCAGAAATCCACTGGTGCCTAGCTTAACCCTGCGAAGGCAGCTACCGTATGTCATGCGTGGCCTTGTTACTTGAGGAGGTGTCTCTCAAAAGTGCAGTTTTTGCCCCTGACAGTAGTGGACCGTGAATTGAGGCCAAAGTGAAGAACACCAGGTGCTTGTTGGAGGTTGTGATTGTATTCCTTTCATTATACTTTCTGTTAATTATATTGTTCCGGCTCTTGCTTCGCAAGCACTGTGATGCAGCTCAATATACTGGTGTGTACGTCGCTTGAAATCAAGGTTGCAAAGAGCTGAGCGAGCACTTCATGCTGTTACAAGTCTACTCGACTGCAGCATTAGCGCCGTTTATTCTCCAAACCCCAGTTCCGAGTACATACAGTAAATTGAGAATGTGAATTCCATCACAAGCAAGCAGCTGGATGATTGTAGCGTTTGATGATCGTCCGCCTATCGCGTTCCGCATATACTCTGCCGGGCTCCGCGACAATGCACGGAGTTGGGCAAATATAGCAACCAATGGCCAGACTTTATGAGAAAACACACAAGTGCAGCTAACACGTGTGCATTGGAGTACTTCTTGTAAGATCTGAAAACCCTAGATCTGAGAAATTCAGAGATATCCGAGCTAGGTGAAGAAAGCGAGAGAGACTCCCATTTTCAAATTGCACCGTCAAGCACCATGCAAGGACTTGACTTCACCAGGAAGATAGAGAGTGAATGCTGTACATAGGAAAAAATTCGAATGATCAGCCCTGGGAAGATCAAGAGAGCAACGTTGCATATGAGCGTCGCCGTTGGTGTTGTCATTGATTGCGATAAGAGATACCAGTAGTTCATGTCAGAGTTTACTTCAGGTGCTCTTATTGACCAGATTTTCTCCTCGGTCACATCCTAAAGTTGTTGTTTGGTTTATGTGAGAAACTCTTTCGGTTACTGAACATCATCCAATAGCGCCAAGTATCATTTTTTCTCGTCGCTACCTGATGGGGTACGTCGATAGCGGTTAGGGTTAATCACCAATCAATATGCCTCAAGGCTAGTACGTCTTTAGATACCGGCGACAGCGGTGTGAGCGGAAAGTATTTGAGCGGTAACCACGTCTAATATACCAATTGAAACTTTCAGAATACACTAATTGCTATATATGGAAAACCACAACTTGCATGGGCCTGCAGGTTTCTGGGTTAAGTGCTGGTAGACAAGGCAGGCTGCACTTGTGGAATGCGGCAGCTGTTACCAGCATGCTCTGGATGACTCTAACCGGCCAGAGCTGAATGCGGGATAACCCTTTGTTATCTGTGGGTGGAGGCAAAAAGGCGGCTGCGGCACCTTACTGATTGCACCGACTCAAACTCACCGACTCAAACTCTCCGCCCACCTCCTCAACCTTCTCCAAGAATCATTACCGCAAACAAAACAACTGAAAAAAACCAAGATCTGCTAATATCTACATACTTACCTGTAAGTATGAGCAGCTTCAGGAAAAGGTATGAACAGTCCCTGCCAACCCATTATTTCTCTGACAGCCCTCCAGGCCGTGCAACTTCTTCGCACGCGGCCAATGCAGGTTTGGTGCCAATTGCAAATTCTCTCATGATGCTGTGACCGGAACACAGCCTACGCCCACCCCCGCTACTCGATTTACACACACACCGAGACGTCAAGACTGGTCGCATTCACTAACCCGAGACGACGCATTATCTTCCGGTCAGCTCGATGCTGCTATTAGGTCGGGGCTTGGGATCATCGAGTCGGGAGATTCGGATGTAAAGCAGTCACTTATCAAAGAGCTTGGTGATGAGAAAGGGCTTCAATGGATTTCGAGGGCTCTGGAATCAAACTTTTCTCTACATCCAACCATGTATGAACTGGGCTTTTTCGGTACGTATCTTTTCATATCTCTCGATCTGGCTAATGTTGAAGTGAAAACAGAGCATTGTGTTCCATTTTTACGACTAATATCCCACGAAGAGATCCTTTCCTCTCTGGTCCTTGAGAAGTCCGTAGGAACCATCTACAACTTCGTCTACGGAATTTCTGGGCGACGTGGGATCAAATTCTTTGAGAAGACATCTGCGCTTCTTAAACAAGCGCTATATGATCGTGGGAATATCAAATGTGAAGAAGCCATTCTCGCAATCTCCGCGGCGTTTTTCAGCACCATAAACCTCAACCACGAGGCTGCAATTCAGAAGGAATTCAAAGCAGTCACCATCACACTCAGTCAATGCTTCGACGAATTCTCACCAGATCGGCGTGAAAGCTTTGCTCTGAGGTGCGCAGGAAGGAACATTCAGCGCATTAAAGAGCACCTTCAAATGGGTGATGCCATCCCTAATGTCGCATACAATGTCGCCACTACTTCGTTTCCGGTGTTCCAAATGCATGTGGACCCGCCAGGGGATCTCTCCATCAAGGGGCCTAGACACGATAATGACAAAGCCTCGATCGAGGAAATCCAAATTTTGCCAACTACGTCTGAAATTAAAGGGAACCGCGCGGAATACCTTCCACAAAAGAACAAAGATTTCCCGCATCACGAAACAGGAATTCATAGACTTTTAGACGCCCAGTTTCGTCTGTTGAGAGAAGATACCGCCGGGCAGTTGCGCGACGCCGTTTATGGGCTGGTTGAGCGCTGGGAGGTATTGGTACAAGGCAATGACAAGAACGCGAAGCGTAAATTCCTGCGACAAGTATCCGCTAAAATCAGTATTTTCGACCGCGTCAAGGCCTCCCAACTCCGATTTGATCGCCGGAAGGGGATGGTGATTGATGCATTATTTGCTCAGCCCGAACGAGTTGCATTGATGGAGGAGCCACGCGAAAGGGCGGATTGGTGGAGGGATTCAAGGGATTTACAGAACGGCAATCTTGTCGCCTTGATTGACGACACCATGGAAACCACTTTCTTGCTGGTTACAGATCGAATAGTCATAAAGCCGAGACGAGTGGAAGAGACCGACGACGAATACAGGCAACAAGGAATTAAAGACCTGGCTGGAGACCCTGACAGAGCTTTGATATCGCTTACTCTCGTCACCCCCAATTCGATGCTTGACCAGGCACGAATCATGTCACTCGTACAGCAAAGGACGCCGGGAACGGCGGTGCTTGTGGAATTCCCGGGGATGCTTTATGCCGCTTTTGAGCCTGTCCTGAGCTGCTTGAAGACGCTTCACAAACAACCAATTCTCCCCTTTACTAACTGGCTCGCCCCAACTGCCGAAACGCAATACACAATCACAAATGGTATTGTAGAAGTCCCACCACCACTCTATCTATCAAGAATAGCTGGACAAGAGTTGGATCTTAGTTGTATCACAAAAAGTGGCATATATCCATTGCGCTTTTCCCTACAACGTCCAGTCACGGTAGAACAGCTCGAGCAACATACCACCTTAGACCGTGGGCAGTGTGAAAGTTTAATCATGAGCTTGAAGCACGAACTTGCATTAGTTCAAGGTCCTCCTGGAACGGGCAAGTCGTTCGTTGGACACAAGATTGTGCAAATCTTATTAGCGAACAGGGATCTGCTCAAGATAGGGCCCATCATTTGTGTTTGGTTCGTATTCTTACAGCTTCTTTGAGTCAATGGTTACTGACATCGTGAAATAGTTACACCAACCACGCACTGGACCAGTTTTTAGGGCACCTACTCGACTCAGGCGAGGAGAAAATCATTCGAATGGGGTCACAGTCGAAATCAGAGCGATTGGCAAAGCTGATGTTGTTCAATGTCCGCACAGGGTCCATGCCCACAAAGGTCGAGAAGATGGGTATCTGGCAATGCAACCAAGCCATTGAAGAGATCCAGACACAGATGCAATCGCTACTAGAAAGGAGCTCCCGCGGATGCACCTACACCGATATCGCATATTACCTACAGTCACATTCCCAGCAGACTCACGACCTTTTATTTGCGGGTGCCAAAGATGTAAAGACTCAGGACTCGGAAAACGGCTGGAGAGTGGTGGGGAGGAAAACAAGGACCGAAATCTTTAGGATATGGATTCAAGGGAAGAACCTTGCAGGACAGACCCGGTACTTTGAACCCCTGGCGACAAATCGGAGCCTACAGCAGCTTCTTGACGGTCACGTTAACCCATGGGAAACTTCGCACCGGGAACGGCAAACCTTGAGGTCGCATTGGGAAGAGCGGGTGAATGAATCCCGAAGAGTTGAACTCCAATCTTGCATTGCGAAGTATACAGCTCAGAACCATTCTCTTCAGACACATTACAAGGAATCGGATAAGAGAATTCTTGGGCAAGCGCATGTCATCGGAGTAACGACAACCGGACTCGCCACCAATTCGGAACTCCTCCGAAGCCTCCCTGCCAAAGTGTTAGTCTGCGAAGAAGCGGCAGAAGTCCTTGAAGCGCACTTAATTACTGCGATGTTACCATCTGTTGAACATGCCATCTTGATCGGAGATCACCTTCAGCTACGCGCCCAAATCTCGAGGTACGAGTTGTCAATGGAAAGCGCACAAGGCGTGAAGTACGGCTCGACGAATCTCTGTTCGAACGGCTAGAGAAGGCAGAATTCGGCGGAGGGAAGATGCCAATTGCTTCACTGGATGTCCAAAGAAGAATGCACCCTTCGATTGCTTCTTTGGTCAGAGAAACACTATACCCAAAGCTCCAAGACCATCCCTGCACACATGTATATCCCGAAGTTGCTGGTATGCGAAGGAGGCTATTTTGGCTTGACCACGAAAACCGAGAAGATTCTAATTCATCAGATGGACAAATTCAAACGTCCAAGACAAATGAATACGAGGCAGAGGTAGTTGTTTCTTTAGTGCGGCACCTTTCACGACAGGGTGTATACTATGGGAAGAACGACATCGCCGTAATCACACCTTACCTGGGTCAACTCCGAAAACTGCGCAAGAAGCTTGAGAATGCGTTTGATCTAGTCATTGGGGATAAAGATATGGAGCAAATCGAACAAGAGGACGAAGAGGAAGAGGCACTAGCACCGCCACTCCTTCAAAAACAGCAAGTTCGGAAGGGGAGGTTGTTGGATGGGATTCGGATTGCTACTGTGGATAACTTTCAGGTAAGCGCTGCCACCTTGGGTTCCCAGATTTAGTCGTCGCTCGCAAGCGGAGGATAGTTAAGAGTGCATATGGACGATTTTTCTGAACTATTGCAGGGCGAAGAGGCAAAGATTATCATTGTTTCCTTGGTCCGAAGCAACGAAGAACACAAATGCGGATTTCTCAAAACATTCAATCGCATTAACGTCCTTCTGAGGTAAATATTCCACCCACTGCAGACGAAGGAGAGATCGTTGCTCACATCCGTTTCAGCCGCGCCCAGCATGGGATGTACATTATTGGGGACGCTGAGAATTCCCGTCCAATTGACATGTGGGCCAAAGTCTTGCGCATGCTGGAGGAAAGTGGCAACATTGGCCGGACGCTCGAACTGCAATGCCCCAGACACCCTAACACACCTATCCACGTTGCCAGTGCGGACGACTTCACCAAGCTTGCACCGGAAGGAGGTTGCTCAGAGAGATGCGGGAAGCGTCTTACCTGTGGGCATGTTTGTCTCATGAAATGTCACTCGAATCAACTCCATGAGCTGTAAGTCCACGCGTTTTCCACAATTAATCTCGGATAGCTAGTAGTCCGAGACTACCTCGCAATATTGTTGTTCCGTGCTTACTGTGGTGCAGCGTCAAATGTGACGAAGACTGTATGAGATCGTTCTCTCACTGCGAACACTCATGTCCAAAACGATGCGGAGAAAGCTGCGGAGACTGCAAAGTCAGGGTCACATCCAACATCACGCTTCCATGTGGCCACACACCCACGAGTTTGGGATGCCACGAGACGATAGACCTCACCAAGATCAAGTGCCGAGAAAAAGTATTCCGGCAGGTTCCAGGCTGTGGCCATCCGGCCAATGTTCAGTGTCATGTCGATATCGCAACATACAAGTGTGAGAGCAGCTGCAACTCAATCTTGCCGTGTGGCCACCCCTGCGGACGGAAATGCAAAGACTGCAGGGTGAAAAATATGGAAAACCCAGAGATCGTCACAACGGATCACAAAGAATGTGTTGTTCGCTGCGGACGCTCCTACACCACATGCAACCATGTATGCGAACGACCTTGTCACCCAGATGAAGCATGCAAGCCCTGTAACCAAAAGTGCGAGGTACGCTGCGACCACTCCTGGTGCCCCAACAAATGCTCTGAGCCGTGTCCGCCGTGCGCCGCGCCCTGCAGCTGGTTCTGTAAACACCGAAGTCAACCATGTCACATGCCCTGTGCGGTTCCGTGCGACCTGATCCCTTGCTCCGTCCGCTGTGATAAGATAATGGAATGCGGACATCAATGCCCCAGTATCTGCGGAGAAACTTGTCCCGGCAAAGAGTGTTGCCAAATCTGTGCGAGCGGTGATATTCTCGATACTGTTTTGGACCTCATTGAATTCACGACCTACCGAGATGCAGATCTTGACACGGAACCAGTAATATTCCTTTCTTGTGGCCACTTCTATTCCGTTGGGACTCTGGATGGACTCATGGACTTGAAAAATGCCTACGTCATCGATGAGGAAGGGAAGATTTTGGAGCCCAAGAGTTTCTCCCGTTCAGATATGAAGGGTTGCCCAAACTGTAGAGCCCCGCTTCGGAATATTCACCGGTACAACCGGGTAGTAAAGGGCGCATTACTAGATGAAGCCACTAAGCGGTTCATGGCGTATGCTGGCACATTGCAGAGTAAGGTGCTAGAAGAGGTCGAAGAGAAAGAACACAAACTCGAGGACCTAATCAACGAACTCATCCTGATGATCACCCCACCAACACCAAACAGCGCCCTCTTCAGCATAAAAGCTCGCATCCAAGGATACAAACAGAAGGGCACCGAAGCTTGTCAGCATATTATAGACTTCCTCAACGCCGTGCATCAGGCGGAGCAACCGTACGGGAAAGTCCACAGCATGGTCATCGATGCAAGGCGGAGGAGGAACGCAGTCACCAAGTTTGAGCTAGATAATACAGTGATCCAACATGGGTTCCAGCTCCGAGGTAGAAGCCTGCTATTGCGAATGATGTGGGCGGTTCTCTGGAACTTCAAAAGACTCTCGACTCACATCCCCTTAGAAGAATACGTCAGGGAGTGGAAGAAGCTCGTGATCCCGGGATTAAAGAGTGCTAAGGACAGGTGTATCCAACTCGTGACAGATTCCGAGAACGCCGGCTACCATAAACAAGAAATCGAAGCCATGGTCTGGCATGCACAATTCTCAGCTTTAGAGCTTTGCCACAGTCCCAACCCCGACGCCAACCTAGAGAAAGCAAATATCATCGCCATAGAAATGAACAACCTGGACAGGTGTCTTGAAATCATCGACGCACATTCATCCGCGGAATACCTCCGAGAGGACGTTCAAAAGGCCAGAGTTCTATTAGGCGGCGGAACGTTTTACTCCTTCGTCTCGTCGGAGGAAAAGGCTACGGTTTACCGGGCCATGGCTCGAGAGTTTGGTGGAACGGGACATTGGTATTACTGTCAGAATGGTCACCCGGTATATTCTACCTACCCAATTGAACCCTCTGAGGGTTTAGATACTGACATGGCTGTAGTTTACAGTCGGAGAATGCGGTATGCCTATGCAACTCGCGAGATGTTCGGAATGTGATGCTCCTGTTGGTGGTCAGGGTCATGTGCCTACAGCTGGTGTTTCCAGGGCGGCAGATCTTGAGATGCAATTTGGAAGGATGAGAATGTAGTTTGGGGGGGGTTCTAATCTTCATGGGATTTTGGATTGGTTTTGGAGTTCTTTTCGAACTTTTTTGTTATTTATCGGCCCCGTTTTTGTTTCTTTAGGGTTATATTATTCATATCAGCTTTTAGGGGCTTTGAGATATTGTGTATCTATTATTATGGAATCCTAGGCACTATTTCTCTCTCTACTTTAGCCTGCCGGGCAAATAATAGCGCAAAAGAGTTAGTGATAACGATCGAAGGTTTTCAAGCCTGCGATCTACTGGAGGTATCGAGCCTGTTAGTTTCGAACCCACCCACACCCATGGCCGGCGTTTACAAGTTTACAACTCCTGGTGTTTACAGCACCTAAGCAAAGCGGTCAATTGCTATAGATGCGTTGATTTAAATCATGATTATTTCACTTCCATGGTCGTGCGGAATCTCATTAAGAATGATGGGATAAAAGAGTAATATCAAGTTTCTCGCCTGCAAATCTTAGTGTTTAAAGCCCGTTCACCGCAAATTTTGAGCCTGCAAGTTTTAGCGTTTACAGCACTGTCGGTTTCGAACTCTCATACCTAGTGTTTCTACCACTAGTTGAGCCAAGTACCCTGTTATTTATTACTCTACCTGTCACATCAACCTAACCTCACACCCAGTTCCTATCCTCCTTATCCATCACCCTCCTCCTCTCCGCAAGCACGCCCCTGATCAAATCTAGCGTCGCCATGACTTCGAGTACATTCTTGTCCATTGAAAATAGCGAGAACCAGAAGTATGCGCGCAGCTTGTAGCGGAGGGATCTTGTGAGGGTTGTGAGTGCTTCTGGATGTGCGCTGAGAGCTGACATTGTGGATGGACGGATGGAGGCGCGGGGGGAGGGGGGGGGGGAGGGTTAAAGAGGAGGCGGTTCGGGTTGAAGAGGAGGGCGGTCAGGTTGCATCTTGGACGGTGAGGGATGTGGGTTCTGGTGTATTCGAGGTGGGGGGGGGTTGAAGCTGCTGGTACAATCAGTACTAGGTTGCTAGGCTCATATTCATTGTTTCGATGTACAGAGTCGTTGGCAAAATATCTATTGCACCTCTGAAGGAAAACTGGTAGAAGTCATTTTGTAGAAATTCTAAAAGATGGTATGCAGTTGTGGACACCGATAGAAATGGCTCGTGAATCTTGAGAGGGAGCTCCTATGGTGTTCAAGGAACTGTTGTTGTATTCAGTCAAATAGTGTCAAACGCTCAGCGGGGGAGTGTCTATCAATAAGGTAGGTGACTGCGTAAAGTGAGGTGTAGCCACTGTCGATGTTGATTAGAGGTTGAAGGTGAAGTGTAACTATGATGGTTAGTGAAAAGTTGGGGTGTTGTGTTGATGCAAGATCCTCTCTTGCTCAATGCTCAAGTGTAAATGCGAGTTTCGCTGTGCTCGGGAAAGAAGGAACGGATTAGATAGAATATAGCAGAAGGCGAGAAGAGGAAGAGAAGAGATAAGGAATGTGACAGGCAAACAATACATTCACAACATTGCGATGACAATCCTCGACAGCGACGAAACCTTTATCGACTGAGCGAGTCGCTCTATGCTCCTTGTAAATTGGGGTCGGGAACGCACAGTGCAAGACTTGCGATCTCTTCACATCCTTCAAGAATCGGATCTTCCTCAACCCCTCGACATTCGCATGTCCAGGGAAATCAATGAAAAGCCTTCGTCTTGAAAGAAAGAAATCAAAAATTATGACACCGAGAAGGCCCGAAGGCCCTTCACGAAAGCTCATCCCTCTAGTGTGCAATGAAGGAGTTATTGCCCTCGGATTCCGATGATTCCTGAGCCACCGGAATCGCGTCAAGGTAAGTATGAGGAAAAGAAGATTAGGGATTGGGATGGGGCGCTTTATAGGTGGGAGCGAACGAGTGCCAAGATATTTTCGCCGATCCATAAAGTGTCACTCATTAGGGCTAGCGGGAACCTGGGAACTTTGTTTTGTTTGTTTGTTTGTAATCATATTGTATTCGGCCGCTTGCGGCCATGACATAACCTTATCCTAAGCACTTCCGCAACCTAAGTTACATCCAAGTCGTACTTCCTGATCGGGAACTTTGTTTTGT
This sequence comes from Trichophaea hybrida, assembly GCA_015178995.1. Taxonomy (NCBI): domain Eukaryota; kingdom Fungi; phylum Ascomycota; class Pezizomycetes; order Pezizales; family Pyronemataceae; genus Trichophaea; species Trichophaea hybrida. The sequence goes on along the minus strand of WHVE01000713.1, from coordinate 15,923 downwards.
GTCTTAAGCTAGCAGCACGATCAAACCATGTTTCCACAAGCGTTATTATTTATGCTAATTAACAAACTCACAATATATTCTCTATGATACAAACAAATCGCTCCACATTCTTCCATTCATCCTTATCTATCCGACTCTGGAATATCTGGGCAGTTGGACCACCCTTGACTCCACTCCCTGACTCCTTATATCGTTCTCGCTTGCAGCATCTCGCAATCTCTCTCCATTACAGGTAATCAACAGACCAAACGACAAAAGACGAAACCCACCACCTACCAAGGAACTAGGTTGTTCTCAACCATAGTGACTCTGAGCCGTAGGACCGCCATTATTGTTCTCCCCGCCCCAGCTCCCCCCTTCCTTTCACTCTGCCATCTCCTGGGGAACCATCACCATCAGCAGTGTCTCGTTCCTCGTCTGCATCGATGCTAGCTATACAAAGGCCTTTGTCGACCATGGAAATGTGAATTTCTTGTTGGTAATGAGGTATTGGTTGCGCATTTCTTGGTGTGCTCAGCTGCTTCGACACCGAACCGGGAGGGCCTTATTAACACTGATCTTTGCGACTTTGTCGTAGGTATGTAGTTGTTTGGTGTGATGATTTGCCACCCCGCGGCTTTGTTGTACTCAGTAAATCAGGGGATTCACTGTTTACAATTTGGCGTCTTGCTATCTCTGAGACGAGCCAACTGCATGCGCTAGTAGTGTTCAGATCTAGATACTCCAAACCCGCCATGGGCCCTTCGGGCAGTGTCTGCCTGTCTCTGGCACGACCGGTCTCAGGAGGCCATATCTGGGATTTACGTCCAGCCGAAGTTGTAATGGGTTGATACAATCAGCCAATCCCCAAGTGGTGTTGTTCGGATCCTCCGAACCCGATGGATGCTTCGGACAATGTTTTCCGGTCTCTGCCACGAGCGGTTTCAGGATGTCATATGAGTATTGCATTCGCTGATAGTTTATCTATTGAACTTCCAAATTGTATCACTTACAGGGACCTGGATTGGAATTGGGAATCTGGATGTAGGGTGGACCAGATAATGCGAAGCAATGACTTGGCCAACCGCAAGCGATTGCGTAGCCCACTAGCGTAGATCACCATCCACGTTGATACCGGTTTTAGAGACGTCTTGGCGGGAATATCCGATTCATGCTATTGGATTATAAGATCGATGGGGCCGCTTTCCTCACCCGTTGGATCCTGCAAGTTTCTGGAATTGACAAGGCCGGCGAACTGGATGCGTTGTTTCGCAGGATTCGTTCATCCTCTTGTTGGTTGGTTGCCATTATGGCCCTAAAAATGACCCTGGTTCTTTTAATGGAAAGATGGGTAGTAATAATTGCAGTTCCAGCGGTGTTCATGTTGTAATTTACATATTGGAATACCGTATCTTCTTGCTCTGTCTCTCAATTCGCTTTGGAACCAATAAGTTAGAATGCACTTATGGCATCCTTGCTGCAAATTTCCTCGGGCTCAAAGGTTGTCTCGGAGTCAGTGAGACTTAGTTAGTCTTGAACTGCTTACTGGCGTAACAAGCAGATGTCCGAGACTATCGCCGGGGATCACGGGTTTTTTCCGGTGAGGACAACGAACCTCCCGATCGTGTAGAGCCTCCTGTACATGTGGTAGTCCTTCTCCGCACGGCGGACTCTCCTGTGACCCACAATTCCTCGAATATCATACAGTTTTTGACGAGTCCCCCACTTTACAGACCCATCCATTGAACTCTGTACTCCGGCATCGAATCTTCATCTCGCCAATGTCCGACAATGCCTTGAATACCGTACTGTGTTTGACTATTCTCCCACTTTACCAAGTTCCGAGTCCCTAGCTGGTTTGTGGCTGTGTTTAGCATTGCGAGCAAACACGGTTTGTATACTTTGGGATTTTTGCAACTTAAAGCGAAGTTCGGGGTCGCCGACTGTTACCGCACAACATGCTTCCGGGTCATTTAGCGGTAGCGGTATTTGCTTCTTTTATATTAGGCACTGTACTCCTTCGCACATTCATCTCCTAGGCACCAACCTGAACTCGGCTGCCTCCTCGTGTACGAGGTGAGGATAAGGGCGTGGCTGGGGCCCATGGCGGCTATCGAGAACAACTTTCGTAAATGTGCCTGTTCGAGAAGGTCTTGTAGTATCAACGTTGAAGATTTGATAGGCGGATGTTTCTTTTCTCAAATTTTCCACTGGCACCAGCGAATTGTAATATTCGATCCGGTACCGCACCAAATTTATGACTCCAAGGGTCCAGTGGCTGTGCTCATTGAACGGTATAAGGATATATCGTAGATAAAGTATCTCATCCTTCGCAGGAAACTGTTCTTCAAAGCTACTCCGCACCGGTCTGGGGTTCTTTCGAAGGTCTCCGACAAGCACACTATCCACGACATGAATTCCTGGCCGGTTTTTGGCGAGAAGTAGAATAAGTAAAGATGCAACTATTATTTAGCCATCCGTGGTATTCACTCCTTCCATTCCTCAGAATACACTGACGTTCTTGAATGATATTTCTTCTGGTTGTTGCTATCCGGATCCCTCAGGTCGGGATACTTGGGAATTTGAGCTCTTCCAGAAGTTCACGCTCGCTCTTTCCTTTCCTTCTTGATAACTTCCTTCAGTCACACCAAAACATTCGTTTTTTTGCTCCTCTGTTCGGCGTTGTTCCACCGCATCCACGGGGCGTTGTTTAACCAGTAAAACGTCCCATAGTCGTCGATGTTGGTCACCGTCAGGCAATTAAGTGTAAATGTGGATGTGGGTGAGATAACTTGCGGTGGGATTGCCCTGTCATATCGTCGGGCAGAGATTAACTTGGTGTTGGCTGAGCCAGCCACGTTCAGATTCATTAACATCCGGTTGGTTTCCCGAATGTGCATATATAGGTTATCGATTTTTAACTCTAACAGGAGGTTTTCTATGCGGTTCCTGCCGGTTTTGCGGGGGTCATGATACTGTGGATCGGGTTGATTGGCCACCATTGAATCGAAGTATGGAGTGCCATCGATGTGTATAGGCGACATGCCTCTCAATGTTGAGATCCGCTCACTATCTCTGAGGATTTTATATGCCAGATATTTGCTTTCATCTTCCTCTGCAATTCCATTTCGGGTTCTCTGGCATCAGAGAGGCGGAAGAGGACGCAATAAAGCGCTCGAGTTTTGAGATCCGTCGTTGGCCTCTGCCAGCCAAGGGTCGCGTTGTCGTTGAAGATTGGGGCGAAGTCACCACCCGTAAACCCCTCCCATCCTCCGGCTCAATCCTCACTCCCCATAACACCCGTATATTGCGGAAGAATCTGGTATACCCTCCCGAACTGCCGTCGTGACGGCCGAAATCGTCGGCTCAGTAATGGATGTCAACCATTTGCATACCACCCGCAATCCCCTCTCCGTGCAACTCATTCAGAATCGCGAGGTTAAATTAAACTTCTGCAGGTTGAATTTAAGGTAGCTAAATCCTGATGTCATCACCCGGGCTTCTTCATCTACCAATCATCTAGCTAGTATTTTCGTTGAGGCGGAGGCATTCGTCTGCGACTCGGTATGGTGTTCGTGTTCCGGCTCGGCCTCGGATTTTTCGTCCTGTAGTAGGAAGTTTCCCGAGTTTATGTTTTTGTTCGGATACTTGTTCCCGCTCCCAGCGGTCTTATATGCTTCTAAAGTTTCTAGTTCCGGAGGTTCGCTCGCTTATGGCATGTTGATGCATTCCAGGGACCCCGTGGTAACACGCCATGGTTGTACGACATTGCTCCCGGTCCGCCGTTGTTGCTGGAATTCTTTGTATGTCTTGATGGTGTTTGGCAATGTGTTCTAATATATCATTTATCAGCATGCAATAGCCATGGAGGGAATATGCCAGCCAGTACGGGAGAACACTAACTTTATTTTCTCCTGGAAAGATTCTCCCCCCTCCCACGAGAGAGGAGAGAGTATGGAAGAGACAACAGAATAGAAGATAGAGCAGAAAGGGCAGAGGAGAGAACTGTGAAAGACTGTAGAGGAAAGATAGTTTGATTGATGTCGATCCAGACATGGGAAGCTCTCTGGTTTATATATCCACCTGAACTACCACGATATTTCCCTATATCATCCCCTCCGCAGAGGGAATGATAGCATGAAGCTACTCTATCCGGTGTGATATTCCGTGTTTGTTGGTTTTTGGGCGAAGATGTGCACAAAGTCTCCAAAGCAACGGTGCTCTGGAACTAGTTTCCGCATAGAGTACAGTACTCCTTGATTTGGCGTTGATATCCAAATGTGCACATTTGTCTGCATGGCTTGGTAGGCATACAGACCATGTGCACTTCAATGCATCTCAATCTCCACTGGCATCATTCTAGTAAATATTGGTATGTTAATCCCGACAAAAGGAATGAAGAAGCTTCGAATTAAGAAGAGTGCTAAACATTGGTGTACTCGCTACCGAGGTTTGGAGAATAAATAGCATGCATGTATCTTTCGCTGGTAATGCAGTATCAAGTACTTCAAATGTGCACATGCTGTTTCTTTCCAAACCTTAGTACTGAGTATACATAGACACCGTGGAATACAGGCTTACATTGAGTAATTGCTATCATAATTGCAGTAAGGAAGGTTCGATGTATTCTAGCAACCAAGCAGTTACATTTGGGATTGAACAACCGAAATTTTATCCCAAAGAGACGAACAAGATCATTGGACTGAACGAAACCTGGGGTTGATATCTAAATGTGCACATTTGTCTGCATGGCTTGGTTGGGATATTGGCCAGCAAAAAATTTAAAGCACCTGATGACAGAATATGTGCATATGTTGATCTCGGCTAACCTTCATTCACATAATTCCTGTGAATATTTGGGACGTTGCATCCGATGGAGGGAATGGGAGAAGAAAGAGCACCGCATAATTCTTGAAAATATTTGGGCTGCTGCATCCGATGGAAGGAATGGAAGAAGCAAGTAGGTGTATGACTCTGTGGAATGCTGGCTTATTGAGGAGCGGCAGCCGCAGTCGCAACGTAACCGCAGCAACGGGAGGGGACGACGGGTAGCAGTTGCGGAGCTTCGCCATCTAGCCGGCTTGCCCGGAGGCGTCGGGGATTAGGGGTCTGTCATACTCTAAATAGAGTGAATACAGTATGATTAAAACAAAACAAAACCACAGCAAGGGGAATTCTATGCATGTTGGCTGGCATCCGGGGTTGAAATACGACCAAAAACGTATCCCGAAGAGACGAAATTGATGACACGTATCGTCGCGTAGAGGTGGAAACTTGTGTATATTCTAGTATCTAAAGAAAGAAAAGAAGAGACTCAAGAACTAACTAAAGATGGACGACGTGATGGTGTGTCCATGAACACACCGAAGGACCAATCAGGGTCCTTGGACGTCACGTGATACACATACAATCGATGATCCTGGGTAAAAGCTCTCAACTACATCAATAGAAACAAGGTAGTTGAACGAACGAAGCCGATGAAAATTCCAATAACAAGCCCCCAGAACGTAAATTTAGTAACAGCATCCGAAAGGTCAAGACAAAGCGATTAAATATGCCAATTCATGACGTCATGACTCCGAGGAATGCAGACTTACATCGAGGAGCGGCAGCCGCAGCCGCAACGGGATAATCGTAACCGCAGCAAGGGGATTCTATGTATGCTGGCAATGAAGCAACTGCATCAGGGCTTGAGACATGATCAAAAACTTATCCCGAGGAGACGAAACAATGCAATTGAACCGAACGAAGGCAATGAAATTTCTAATATCAAGCCCAAGCACGCAAATATAGTAACAGCATCAGAAAGGTTAAAACAAAGCGATCAACTACAACAAGCCGCAGCAGAATAGACCTACCATAACAGGCGCCGACTGCTGGACGTAGGGTACGGTCAGCTTCAGCCATCACATTCCGTTATGACAAGACCGTCCAATGCATGTTCAGGAGCTTAGACAATCACTTCCGATCTGCCTGTTCGGGAGCTTCAATGCGACAAGAGATGCAAGGAATACATCTCACTAGTTCGCAGTCTCTCGATCCCTGGCGTTGGTTTAATGATTCGAGACTTGATGTTAGTACTCCAAATATGTTTATCCTAGCCGTAGCCGTTGGAAGCTCGAAATGCACTTCATCAAGCCACGGAGATCGTGGCGTCGGCAGTATGTAACATACCTCCTTATCCTTCTTATTCTCCTCTCCTCCTCCTTTGTACGTATACGTCGGCTTATGACTACCCCTTCCGCTATCTCGGCCTGCATTACACGTACTCTGATACCGAATACTTCTGTCCTAGCCGTAACAGTGGGAATAGCAATCACTTCATCAAGCCTGAGATATCGTGGCGCCGGCAAATAACATTCCTCCTCACTTTCTCGACATGCAGCGGATCCGAATACGTTTATCCTAGCCGTAACCGTAGTCGTAGCCGTGGTAATTGCGGAAGAGGCCTCTGTAGGAGCTGACGTATTGAACCGTTAAAGGTCCAACGTTTCTAGATTTTCATCACTGGATACTTGTTCCTGCATGTACAGTTGAGTTTCACCAAACTTAGAGTCATATGGATAGAAGCCACCCGATGCAATGTGAAGCAGTGTTTCTAAATCAGCCATATAGAACGCCAGGGATTTGTACACAAGTATCTTGAGTTTCGGTCACTCTGTATCCATACTTAGAAGGCTCAAACGGTAATTGTTCTAGTGTACAATATGATAGAAACCATCAGAAGCGTAAGCTAGCCAGGTTTTTTGCACATGTATCTTGAGTATCAACCGTTCTATCTCTACATTTAGATTTACCCGTTTGTTCAATACAAGCGGGGAGTCAAACGAGCCAGGAACTGCACGAATGTTATACGCACTGATATTTCCCGCTTCTGGTTCCTCTTTTCGCTTCGGTTCTCCCTGTGCTTCTGGTTCCTTATTCCTTTCGCCCATTTTGCGCTTCTCGTTTTGGGCCTTCATAGCGGGCTTTACCACAGGATTCATATTGATGGTGGTGGTGGTGATGGTGGCATGAACAGGTCCAGATGTGCCCATCATCTCCGATTCATATCAACATCGTTCCGATCTAGTCAGGGTGCTTGACACCAATAGGTAAAGCATTCCAGGTTAGAATAACATACATCGAAACTCGCCTCATGATATCTATCTACATCCTATATACATGCAAGACTCCATAACATAGTCTAACAGACTATCCATCACAACGCCACCACATCGTTTACCCTCCTCCCCCTCACCATCCCCGCCAAAATCAAATACGCCTCCACATCTGATTCCTCACCCCACCCACCCCACGCCTCCCGTACCACTGGATCAAGTCTCTCCAAAACCATCCATCCCATCTTACTGATCTCTGCATTCCCTTCTGGCACACCGTACCCGGCGCCTTCCAAAAATGCCTTGGCAGCAACAAGCACCCTCCTTCCCATCGTATCCTCTAGCTTTACTTCCTTCCCGGCCAAAAACCGGATCAACAGTTCCATCTCCGCATACTTTCTTGCAAACCCTAAAGCTCTCACAAATGCATGTAGCACTACTGGCTCGGGAGGTAGCATCGGCTCTTCATCATTGTTGTTAATTCCGATGTTTTCAAAGAAGATGGGGATGATCTTTTCCGATGGGGGTTTTCCGCTCCATAACACTGTTTCAGGTAGAGGGATGATAATCCATCGCTCCATCGCTACGGCAAGGAGTCGTAGTGTCTCGTTGTCAATATCCACTAGACGGGTCATGTCTTTGTATAACTGCCATATGGCGCGTAAACTTTCTATCCGGTGATGGGGCTGTAGAGTTGACTGAAGGCTGCTGCGAGGGTTAAGGAAGTGGACGAAGCCTTGAATAACGCCGTTCCATGCAGGCCTGTACTTGGGGCGGTGGTGGTGGATGAGACGAAGCGCCTTAAACGGTGAGCGGGAGTTGCAGAGGCGCAATAGGAACGCCGTAAGGACTTTGTTATTGAGGGGCTTTGTAGGTGAGGGGGAGGGTTTGGCTTGTTTTGACGAGAAGTTGTGGAGGGGTGAGAGGAAATGATGAGTTTGTTCCGGATCCCAGTGCTTTATAACAGTCATCGCAAAGGGAATGGACTTCTTGGCTTCTGCAATGATAAGTGCGGCAAGACGAGCTTTAGGACGGACGCCGTTGCGGATCATCATGCCAAAGAGATCCTCCACGTTTGGCGGTGGATCGGCATTGAAAACTCCGTCTCTGGGATTGAGTGGCGGTGGGATGAGCTCCTTCCCATCTCCAGGCACAGTATTGTTCTTTTGTTCGTCCAGATTCCGAAGCCAGAAGTCAGATCGAGTCAAATAAGGGTTCCCCGATACTGCTTTCCGGGCCACACTTTCATCATTCATCTTTTTCTTTAATTTCTTTTCCCAGATGACCTTTTCAAACATTTCCTTCCAGACATCCGTGTGCGGGACACCGCGCTGGGCCTTACATTCTTGGAAATTCCACCAGGCTTCCTCGAGGGTTCTCGTGGCACGAACACGGGCGGCCCATATTCGACTGCTATCGCCGCCAACATATCCCTCGCCCAGCTTTTGCTTATTCCAAAAGCTTCTTGTTTGGATAGTTGGTGAGGAGTCTGTGTCTTTTCCGGCTAACACCAAAGCCTCCTTTTCCCAATCCATCAAGCTGTACCCCGCTTCCATCATTTGTCGAATCACCTGGCCTCCTCGGGAAACAACTTCTTCGTGGGCTCTCCGATGTGTAGCAGACCACCCATCTCGCTCTGTAAGCCATGGTGGCCAATTCTTTCCCATGTTCCGCACTCTTTGGGCCTCGCCAAATGTCTTGTGATGTGCCAATTGGACAGTGATGATGGCCCTATAACCCTCCCTGGTGATTGGCGCACCAAGAGTTGCCATTCTTTGAACCAATGCAAACTGGCATTTTTGCAACAAGGGTACATTTCTGTACGGCCCGTCCGAAGTAGGGAGGGAAAATAGTAACAGGAAACGGTTGAAAGCATGCGTGACCCAAGCTGGAGGGCTTCTCGACCTAGCAGTAGCATAAAAATTATTGTTGATAAAGTCAACGACCCGTGGCAAAGCAGTCGGCCATGTCTCGCGGAGGTGTCTGAGGAGACGAATCGATAGAAGAATTGTCGTTTTGTCGTCCCGAATACGCAGTGGGTGGTGTGGTGAATACAGATCTTTGATGATCGGGGAAATAATCCGCAGCGTCGACTGACGTAGGTGCTTTCGTTGCAATATTGCCAATATCACAAATGGAGGGAGAGGTCGTGGATAGCCTTTTTTAAGAGATCCATCGACTCTAAATTTTTCAAGTATTGCTTTCAGTTTTAATCCCACCATGTTTTCGTCCTCTGTCGTCAGAATCCATGACCAGGTCATTACATCCTCAGGAGTACAACCCCTCCACTGTAAATATGATCTCACCCAAGGCCTGAAGACCTCCCACATAACCATGAGATCTTTCTTTCTTCTCTCTTTTCGGTTTTCTCTTCGCCTAGCACGCGAAGGTAGAGTGGAGCCTGAAGAACCTCCTTGAAATCCTCCAATTAAATTGCAATGATGTATGAACGATGCCGTAATCTCTTTCAGCGAAAATCTAGTCCTTCGGCAAAGGGGAGCCACCATAGGTTTACGCCGGCGTTTGCGTTGCGAGACCGGTGTGAGGGGATTAATGTAGGATAGATCTGTCTTCCCCGGAGAAAACACCTTAATACCTACACAGGTGTCTCTTAACAGGGTGGTAAGTTCTGGCACTGGTGTGTCATAAAACCACCGAGTATTGAGCGGTAGATCCCCTTGCTCTGTTCCACCACTTGCTCTCTGTGATCGTGATGCCTCATCCAGTAGCCGCCGGAAAAGCGTCGAGCGATTGCGACACCTCCGTAACCGTGACGGCCAGGGGAATACCGCATACCCGATAGGCTTACGGGACCGTAATCGTCGGGACATTCTCGGAGACCTCCGAGCCATCTGTAATCGCCAACGTTGGGTTGCAGCTTGCGGCGGATTCCAGGGCATTGTCCTCGGTGGCTTCCAGAGAATCGTCTTCGGGGGCTTCCACAGGGCCTTCGAGGGCTCTTCTGGTTCATCCCGGCAGATCGCGGCGTCTGAGATAGGACGGGCTCGCACAGATGCACGTTGGTGTCGACAGTGTGGAATAACGGCGTCGAGGACAGTGCCATTGAAGCAAGCCAATGCGTAGATGCTAAGGGGACGACGGCACAGAGCCCGGCCGAGAGCCGACTTAAAGATAGACAGTGACATTCATCGAGACGCCGCGATGTGGGAAGAGGTGAACAAGGGTGGGGAGTTCCGTTGCAGCCAAAAAAAAGTTGGCGGCGAGATCACGTGTGAGGCTCCTTCATGTGCCCTGCATTTTTGTGTAACTATCATTTTGAGAGTTTTGATAAGATGCACTCGTCGACCGTACATCAGCCCTGCTAACGAATGTGGGTTACCGCATTTTGCGGGGGGTCTAGTGAATAATTTTACCACCAGTGCGTCGTGTATTGTGTCAAATAGACGTGCCGCTCCAGAGGGGTTTCCAGTGTTTGGATACAAGTTCTTGATGTGTATTTGCTAAGTACATCTTTAGCAAGTAATTTTTCAACACAAATCCTGCGTGTGGGTGGTGAAAACGATGTAGTGATTAGAATACGCCTTCTGCCCTTGTTTTTTGTAGTACACATCACTAAACTTGCAACCGAGCTACCATAAGAGAAGAGCCGGGAGGTCTTAGTGCTTCTTGTACGATGGTCGGAAGGTTCACTTCATGTATAGCTGTTGCTTGGGCAGCGGTGCCAAGTGCTTGAGCTCTCACTCGCTCCCATTCTACTCACCCCTTCTCCTCTTTCTCCTCCTCTACACATCTCCACAGTTACTTTAATTTTGAATCTACCGTGTTTCTCTTTGCTTCTTGCTCATTACGCTCGTTTGCTTCAATCTTGCAGGTACATAATATCCTATCTCCTCCTTTCCTCATCCTCTCCATCTCGTCGTCAAATGTGCTTATGTTGTTTTCCAGAACCAGTTCCACCATGGCTTCCTTTCCGGGTGCAAATCGAGGTCGAAATATGCGTCCTTCTGGCTCCCAAAATACTTCCAGGGAATCATTGCACCACGAATCCACTGTCGATTCCGAAGAACTCCTCCAGCTCCCTCGACCTTTCCAATCCCCTCGACCCCTACAACCACCTCAAGCACCTCCAAGATCGAGAAGGATGCGTTCTGCATCTGCACCAGCCACTTGTCATAACAGGAACATTGATCTCAATTTCCAACTTCAGCTTCGACAGCACGTTGATGGGACCTATGCTTTCCCCCAGAACCCTCCTGCGGCATCTTCAACCCAATCCAACCAAGGTTTTCTTCAGTCTAATCTGTCTTTACCGGCTCTCGTAGGATCCAAGTATCCTTCCATCAATTCGTCTTTAGCCTCGCCACTTACCCCTGATGCCCGGGACTCTCCACCGGCTCTTAGACCTGGGCAGAACCAAGAGAAAACCTATGGTTCTCCTCAGCTTGGGGAATCTTCCCACAGCGGCTCTTTACAATCCCCACAGGGTTGGGGTCTTAGTCGATCATCACCTGCCCAAGATCCGAACACATTCAAATTGCCAGGATATGAAGATTCTGATGATGGTGAGAATGATGATAATGACGATGACTTTTATAACGTACACGGGGGGCTTAGGCCCCCACCTTTTCCACCGGTTCCGGTAGCCGTCAATAATTCTGGCCGACACCAAGGCGAGAACAGTGGCTCCACTTCTGCACCTCCATCTCCTGCTTCAACTCTAGTCCCAGAACATGGGTCAAATCACCAGGACGATGCTATTGGCTCTTCTTTCCAGCTTCCTGACATGAGTGCACCCCATGGAGGCGTTCTCGGGCAGCCTATCCCTCAAGACATCTCTCGAGCTCCTCACCCAAGCCCTGCAACGGGCCAGGGTTTTGGTAATCTCCAGGGCGTAGCCGGAAGCTCTACTTCCAGACCTCGACTTACAAGGGCGGGACCCAGTGTCGTTAGTTCCCGGCAGGCTCCTCCCCAGGACCACAACGCCTGCAAGACAGCACCAGTCACCGCTCCTCTGAAGCAGAAATACAACTCCCTTATTGAAGAAGTTGAGAAAGATAACGAAGAGCCCCCAGGACCACTCCCACGCAATTACGACAGGCATCAAGACCCAGAAGTACGTCGGAATACGTATGACAACGAACGTATCGATGTTCCCACCCCGGAACTTCCTGCACCGAGGCCGGCGGGTGAGAGCACAAATAGGGAGGTCAATATCAACCCTACAGCTGAGGTACAAGATCCGGATGGAGGTATTTCAGTAACAGAAATTGATAATGTCGATGATACTCCCGAAAGCCCTCCTCGCCGACCCACCTGGCACAGGATAAGATCAATGAGCTCACGGTGGAGCGGAGCAGATGAGGAATCAAGACTTCGAAGTCGAGAAAGGAGACGACAGAGATTGGCAACAATCCGAGATAGGGTAGTTAGCATGCAGCAACAGTTCAGATCTACAGTTGGTGGAATATTTAGACGCAGGAGGACAACAATTGATGACCGACACGCGTTTGCGGGTCACCCAGAGAATCCGGAAGAGAAGAACCCCTTAATTGATCAAACCCCTTTGAATCAGGAGCCGCCTCCTCTGCAAATTTAAACCAGGAGTTCTTCTTAATTCCCCATCTTGAGGCAGGGATTCAAACCCTATGGTGAATGGTTTTTGTAATTTTGATGTGTTGAGTACTTTCTTTTTACGTTTGCAGTTGACTTGATTATGAGTGGTAGGGGTTACGTTTTACCTTGCTAAATGGAGATGATAATGGTAGGACGTGCTTTGTTTGTGTATTATGTGTGAAAGCTGATATTGCTGCCGTGTTGCAATTGCTTGTGTTGGCTTTTATGAACCCGTGGAGGTACTGTAATGAATGTGTTGTGTAATATGGACTCGAGGATCGTTATCATGGAGAAGTTTGGCACTGTAATCTATCTTCTATAGCCCGTGACTTTAATATTCTAAAATCGTTATGCTCCCGGGTAAACAGTTAGTTATGTTCTGACCCATTTGTAGTAGCCACCCATCCATGGCATGAACGGTACCGCCATTCATGGACCCATGAATGGGACAAGTGAAAATATGCAAATTAGCTTTGCCTATAAACAAATAAGTACTGCTGGATATCTCTTTTACAAGTCAGTTGTCTTTGCTTCATTTGATAGAGTATACTGTGTAGGTATTGAGAAAGTAGTTAGCAGCATACTTCAAGTGAAAGCCAGTTTTTTATTCATTTATATAGAAACCAAGCCAAGCCAACTTGTAAAAGAGATATATAGAAGCAAAGCAAAGCCAATTGACTTGTAAAAGAGATGTATAGAAGTGAAGCAAAGCCAACTGACTTGTAAAAGAGATATATTGAAGTAACTCGCTCAAGCCTCTTTGGGACTTTTAACTAAATTCTTTACCAGCAATTAAATTACTGACTCTCAATAGTCCTCTTAGTGGGTGGTGCAAAATTAATTTGAACTTTTTTTCTGCTTGTCCCATTCATGGAACCGCCCTGTCCGTGAATGGTACGGCCCATCCATGGATGGGCCGATTCCATGAATGAGTGAGAACAGTTACATGTATCTTCACCAAGAAAACCACTGTTACCACCACAAGCATCAGCAAATTCATTTGCATATGGTTCGACTTTCCCCTTGTCCTGTAGATGCAACCCTATCTCATTTCAACTTCCAAGATAATTACAAGTGAGCATGAGGAATCAAGATCAACTATTCATCCCTACCCAACGCCTCCAGAAGAGTAACGCTAAGTGCCTAAATTATGGCTGTATAATTGGTCTCTGCCGAAGTTTGGGTTGCACTCGTACATATTGAGATGGGGGGCTTCACATCCACATACAGGTGGGAAAGATGGAGAATAGAAGACAGTTTATGGATGGCTGTTTTTGTGGACGACGACAACGAGAATCAATATCAAGGTCTCAGGTACTCCAGATTGGAAATAGTGAGTTTTGAAACAATGCCTAGGATTTGAACCTAGCAACTATGAATTGCAAAAAAAAAACAATTGCTATTCAAATATGCATGCATCTATGTCGCTCCAAAAAAAATTAACCGTTGAAGCAACACAAGCCACTCTTCAGTCACAAGCTTCACACCGCCTTTTCAGCTTAGTGCACAATTCCTATTCAAGCTTTGCCACACTGTTCCCCTCGGGGAACATCACATCACGCCCGCCAGGGTGATCTGAGACTATCACATCGCATATGATACGTCGCACAGGGTCCTACCAAAAGTTAGCTCAACCCGAATTAAATGATAGTATCACAAACTCCTATAATCCCCGCAATTAGGCTGTTAAGAGTCAACATGTAAATTCGGTGGTGACTCAATGAAACATGTCAAACTTGGCTTCAAGTTGATGGACATCCGATCGAAGTTGCATTAAGTCAGATACTGGATATATGATGGAGTGTAGGACATGGGGGTGTGTGTGAGGGGCTCATAGTACATTACGAATGCGTCCACTTTCATAGATGACCTATTTATCCGTCAGCATTATTTGCGAATAGGTTAACGAGTTTGAGAGGAGGCTGGAATTGATTTGTAGTCTATTTGACACTCTGGCGGCACACCAAACATCTCGGAACATGGGGGACTTTGTACCTGTAGAATGAGATGTTCAGTATATCTCGCCATGGAAACTCGAGATACAGGGAGCGGTCAAGATTAGGGAAGTGGGGGACGAGTTTCGAACCTTATGAAATAAACCGTTATAGTGATAAATTCTTCTGGACGTCGAAACACTTTCTTGAAAGGGCTTCAGTGAGAATCGAAGAAATTCTAATGAAGCAGAGATGTATACCTTAAGTATGGTAGTTATTGTAGTTGCAAAATAAATTGTGAAGGAATGAGTGTGGTGGATAGTTGGAAAATGATTGGATTGAACAAAAGATGTATTTATTGAGCTTCCCCTGTGTGAAGTGTGAAAACCGGTTTGGAATTTTTTGGAGATAAGACTAGATTCTCGTCAGAAATACCCAACCACGCTCAGGTTTTCCTTGCTGCCTTGTGTAAGAACGGAAAAATAGGGATGTCGTTTGGAACACCTACGGATTAATGCTGATAGACCCCGAGATGAACGTGAGTTCAGTAGCAGTGTTCCAAACGGCCAGGTCGAACGTCGTATTGATAGATATAATCAAGGCGTTCAGAGTTCTATGGTGGGAATAGTTGTGAAGCTGATTGGTAGACGTGTGTAAGAGAAAATAAGGAGGAGGAAAAATATTGATTAAGCAGATGCAATGACTCTAAGTGGTATAGAAGTATGCCGTAGATGAAGTTGTTCGATGTGGGCGGTACGTTGTCACTCTTGGTCACTCATGACGAGAGTTTGAACGATAAACTTCAGTATCTTTGGGGTTCAGGGCTTAGGGTACGGCCAAGAGAGTAGCAAATCGAACCAACATTACCGCCAAATCTCTAGTACGCTAGTTACCTCCATACAATATCAGTAGTAAATCAGGCTTCAATCCGTTGTTTGCATCCTTAGTCTGACCAGCATGAGGTAATCGACTAGCAGTCGCCTACAGAGTTCAGTATTGTTAGTCCGTTGGTCCACAACCAGTGTCTGAGATGACGGGCAACAACCTTAATCCTCCGACTCAACCCGACCAACTTTCTTCTCAAACTAGTACACGATGAGTTCCCACCCTCCCCCTACCACCTCGGATGGCCCGCGGTTCCAGGTCGTAATCCCAGCTCCTCCGCGCACACCAGCTCAAAAGCGCCGAGAAGAAAAGGAAGGATCGCCCGACATCCTCTCCTCCCCTTTTGCGCCTTCAATCTGTACCCACCCCACCCAATCACCCCAGCATCAGCTAACAGCATGGTAAACAGACTGTCCACCGGTTAGAAAGACACCAACTACCAAGGAACGAA
>WHVE01000712.1:0-67932 GCA_015178995.1 Trichophaea hybrida | reverse complement strand
TTGAAGGTTAAATTGCAAACAGACCTGTAGGTGCAATTATGAATTGCATACCTACATGTGATTCACTCAGTATTCAGGATAAGGGAGTGAGCTGATCATAAGATTTTGACCATCTATGTTTACTCATATAATTCTTTGTTCACAAATCTAGAAGTTGACCATTTTTCTACCAATGTGGTCTCACACACCACTGTGTATAGCTCATGGTTGCCATACAAATTCTGTTGAAACCATGGAGTCTGATGCTGGGTTCCAATCTAAGGACCAACAACTGAACACAGACGCAGATACAGATGAAATTTTTGGTGTTGATCACAAATACAATGTACAGAAGTATTGCCAAATGCAGGAGCCCCTGTCTATGATATAGTATACATACTGTTATTCAAATTTGAAAACTGGGACCCACTTGTACCATTTTCAACACCCAAACAATAGCAATATTGTTATTCCATTGTGGACACTAACATGGGCAAAATGAAACCACAATAACCTCTTTGAATGATTGCTTAATGTTCCCGTACTGATGCGAAGCATTCAAATCAATTCCATCTACTGATTATAGACATGGCACACATGGATGGCCTTGAATAAGGATGGGAGGATGGTTCAGTCAATGTTGAAGGAAAAGCCACAGTATTCTAATACATGAATCCAATTGCCAGAGTATATTATCTTTTTGGCCACAGACTGTTCACAGAAGATTTCCCTTATGCCTCAATACAGCAAATGCATGCAAGTGGCAAATTTATATATGCCAAAATATAGACCACAGACTAGTGGTGGAAAACACAGGCAAGTCAACAGGACATGTCAGTCAGAGTGTGTGTTAAAGTATATCAGTATCAGAGTGTTGTGGAGTCAAGGGGTGCTGTCAGAATGTTGCAGTATCAAAGTACTTTGAAAGTATCACAGTATCAGAGAATAGCAGCATCAGAGTATCTCGGAGTGTGAATGGCGCAGTGTCACAGTATTGGCTCAGTATCGTAGTATTAAAGTGAAATGGTATTGGAGTGTTGCAGTTTCGGAGTGTCACAGGGTTATATGCTGACCCTTTTCAGGAATATTCACCTTATGGATCTACAGTTGTTTCAGTCATACTTGGCAGTGACACAACAATGCACTCAACATTGTGTGGTGAAAAGTCAGCATGGGCTGTATATTATAGTTTGGGCAACCATTCGAAGGTGACACAATGATCCGTTAAGTTGAACAGTTTGATACTGATTATATATCCACCAAGATGTCTAAACAGCCCAAAAACCCACACTCTTAAGATTGCATATCAAGAATCTCTGGCAACAATGATTTGTTCTCTAAAGATGCCAGCAAAAAGTGGAATTAAGGTTCTGTGTACAGATAGTCATGATTGTCACACATATTGTTGAATGGCATCCTTCTTCGCAGACAACCCAGTGCAATGTAATTCAATTAGAATCAAGTATGGCTGGTGTCCACATTGTGAAATAGATTCTGAAGACATGCTCCACTTTGACCAAAGGCCCAGATGATGTCATCCCAATGATATGCAGATATGTCAATAGAGGCTGCAAATGATATATAGTTGTGGAAGTTTAAAAACTGCCCAGAATTTCCCAATACTCATGCAGGTTGCAATATATATGCAAGCATCAATGTCGATCAGCCATATCAGCTCTTGAAAGGTGTTTTTACAGATTACACATGAGAATAGATGGTTGATATTCTGAAAGAATATATGGTGTAGAAAAGGCATTGGAGCTAATAGATGAACAATTGTTCCCACTGCATCGTTTCTCCAATATTTGCCAGTTTGGCGACAAATTGAATCTAGTCAAACAATAGACTGATAGCAAATAAAAGATATATTGAAGGTTTGGCTGGCAACACTGGGCTCCTCATCTCAAAGGATATCCCAATCATATTATGTTCCTCAAATTGGTCACTAAATCTATATTGATTGCTGAATACCACTCTTTGACTGAAATCACACTCTAATATCTTCCTGACATACTTCATACCATCAGCAGAAACATACCACCACTCTTTTCCATACCACCCCAATCAGTCTATAAGCAAAATGCCCACAATCTATAATCAATTTCACTGCACCAAATCAATCAGGGGGATGGGTTTCCTCCATTACAAATGTTACCGCAATATCTGAAGTCACCCACAAAATCATCATCAATGATGGTTATATATATCGGAACAAAATTGACTATATTCTGCAGATGTTGTGATGGGAAACACATCTCTTTCATATCATATCAAATGTCAGCATTCTGCAGTATATGATTGAAGCTGCCCCACCTTCAACCAAGCAGATATATACAGAATGTTGCATATAGGGAACTCGTATTGGTGCAACCATCCAATGCACGCTGTAACCCTTGCATCAATGGTGTGATGAGAATGTGCAATACAATTGCATCTCTTAGCATTATCCAATAACATCACAATATCTGAGCTCATTGGATGTTTGACCTTATATTTTGCGGTGTTCTGTATTGATCTGGGATGCCAGCCCATAACTGCTAGCCTCTGGATCCCAACAAACATGGATTTCTCTGAGAAAACGTTCGCATAATGAATTGTGTCACAGACTCTCCACAGCAGTAAAACTTTTCTAATGCTATTATAGTTCAACAGCAAATATATAGGAATATGGCGCAAATATGGCAATCGATTCAACCATATCTTGATACAAGAGAATCAAGCACCACATATTAACAGCTGGGTTAAGCAACAAGAATATTGCTCTGCCAAGTGACTGTATACTTTTTGTTTCAGTGATCCCATTAATACCAGGAAAGCCAACGCATATGGAAGGGTGGAATGGTGCAGTGCGTATCACAGCCTTCAATTGGTGGAAGAATTACAATATCTATCATCCACAATGCCAAATGTCAATCCTAGGATCATTGTGTGTTGGAATGAACTTCAAAATTTGTGGTGGATAATAATTTTTTCTTCAGTTGTTATTCCCATGCATCTTGTACCAAGTGGTGGTCATGATAACAAATATTTTATCAACAAGTATATATCTTTGGAGTCATACAATATGATAAACTAGATGCCATCAGTCTACCGCACCAACTTGTCAGAGTCTGAACCATTGTCAGAGTCATTATCAGAGATGTCAGAGTTATCAGAATTGTCACAGTGGTCAGAGTTTCAGCACCACTGCCCACCACACCACACAACCTGTATCAAGTTGCCACATACCATACCATTGTGTCAGAGTTAGCCTGTGTCAGAGTTGTCAGCTGCTGTCGGAGTCACCACCATCCACCATACCAGGTCAGACTGGGCCAGTATCAGTCCCCACTAAACACTATGTCAAAGTGACATACCATTGGCCATTGTTGGACTATCTTGGGATAATTGTAAGAGTTGTTGCATTCAAGAGCAGTGTAAATTGAGAAAGATGTAGATTCTGTAATACCGTTTCAATTTGATATACCTTAAATGAATAATTTTACAAATGCTAAAACATATTAGGGGAACTTGGATGTGCATTCAAGTCTGACAGTGCAAATGATACTGATATTTTCCAATATGATTATGTATACTGAAAATTTTCAGATAAATGAATTGTAGCGCCTAGTGTTGGCAAAGAACAGCTGGGATTCATGAGAATTGACGAACCGGTTCGATTTGTTCATACCCAATCCTTGCCAAGATTCTTGCTCAAACCCCACCAAATGTGACCCCGAATTTTGAACAAAAATATATATGCAGGTTCATGTCCGATCAGCTCGATTTTATTGTTATCCGGAAGGTAACTTCAAGCGCTATAAGATTAAAAATATTTGACCCAATCAGATGATTACTTGCTTGCTTCTTTTTGTTCAAAATGAATTGGTTCGCCAACCAGTGTGTAACAAACCGGTGGAAATTTGCAAATCTTGGAGCCAACATGAATTGAACTCCTGCTAAGTTCGATCCGGCTTGAACCAATTCAGTTCATTGCCAACACTAGTAGTGCCACGTAAGCCAGGACATACCACAATTTCATACACGTGGTGGAGCGGTAACAGCCTAAATATCCCATAACATCGCAGAAACAGTTGTATCAAATCCCAATCCCAGTTGCACAGACACTTTTTCCAATACCCCATCTCTTTTCTTCTGGAATCTCTGCCCAAGTCTATTTAATAACCTTCTCAGTTTCTTTGAATCCAGTACACCATATGCTACATTTGGCTATATTGAACAGGTTTAGCATAATATATATGTCTGCTCAAGCTGTCTACATCGACCTTGCCTGGCTATGGTTTCAGACATGTCAAAACCTATTATCATTCAATTGCTGCAATAAGAATTCACAGAAAAAAAATTGTCACAGATGTGTAAAATGAGGATTGGTAATCGAATGAGGATTGATGATGAGCGATTGAATTCATTCAAAAGAAAACAGATTTATGCATCGCAAGAATAACAAACAGATTTGCTGCTGTGGAAACAGCATTTGAATAATCATTGATAAGAATGAGAAAGCTGCGAATGGTGTAACATTGGCGTGAGCGGGTCAGTTGTAAAGTAGGTATACAAGTTGATTGAAGGTTTGAAAATATATTTAATAAGTAAGCTAAGATGATGAAAGTTGCATTTATTGTATATAAAGAGGGCCGTTTCAGGGAGGATTGGTTTGCTCTTCAGTTATTCCCTAGTCTACAAAACAATCAATATCTTCAGCACCAAACATCTGATCACTCCTGTGATTCC
This sequence comes from Trichophaea hybrida, assembly GCA_015178995.1. NCBI lineage: Eukaryota > Fungi > Ascomycota > Pezizomycetes > Pezizales > Pyronemataceae > Trichophaea > Trichophaea hybrida. Next base: position 63,222 of record WHVE01000712.1, on the reverse strand, counting down.
AGAATTTGACACTCTTGTCTTCATTGCAGTACCTGCATCTCTGAAAGCTTAGTGTGTTTTTGATAACCCCTGCAACCCCAAGCCCCGAAATCTTGACAGAAATAATACTTACTTCAATCATATACTTCTCAGTGGCTTTCTTTAACCCTTTTCAATAATCCATTGTCTACTCCTGCAGTCATTGGTCAGAAATTCAACTGCAAAACCTCTGGTATTGACAACATCATGGTCAATTTCCTGGACTGTTCAAATAAATGCCTCGGTTGACCATGGATGGTTGCCTTTGCGGCTTCTTAACTGCTCATATAATTCAAAACAGATTGCAGCTAATTCAATCTCATAAATTAACTGTTATTCATATAGATTATATTACTCACATACAATTGCCTGGTTTTGCCTGTTATTCCTGGCACCAGTTTGGAATTCAATTTTCAACTTGTCATCCCGATACATATTTTTTGTTGCAATATCAGTGGCTATTCAGTAGGCATTCTATGTATACCATTGGAGCAAAGTGTGTTGAATTGAAATATTCACAGTAGAGGCAGATGTACATGTAGATTCAATCTTGGATCTACTGATAAATGTTGGGTGTTATAGTTCAGCTATTACTGGTGAATATTGGAAGTGAAGAGATAAGAATTTGAGTATGGAAAAGAGAGAGAATGTGAAGAATATATAGAAATTTCAGTGATATTCAAGTTGAATCAAGATTATATGCCATCAGTACATACATTCTAGTATTGTAGCATTTGATAATTGACCCAGCTGTAGCTGGCTGCAGATTTGCAAGGATGTTGGCCTTATACAAACCTTGTTCATTGTTGATAATAATAAATACAAGTCAACAGTTGGTTATATAATTATTTTGTAACCACTATCAATTGTTGGATGTTCAGTGTAATAGTCATGATAACTGATGCATGTCATATGAAACAGTTTCTGCATTCATGTTGAATGAATGTTGCATTGAGGTTCAACTCATGCCAAAACCATTACAGCTGTAGCACTTGCTAGTATTATCAAAATGGTAGTTAAACTAGATCCAATATACCACCATAAAAACCGATCTATTCTCCACCATCCATCTGCCATCATCTCCTCCAAAAACAAAGTCCACACAAATTATATGAAAGTATAACAAATATTGTCTACACACTGAAAATAAATTTTTCAATACATGTGGCTGGCAAATATGGTCAATTGACAATACATGCCACAAAATAACATGGTAAAGTGAACCAAGGCAAGACTGGTGTCAAGGTGGAATGGGTCCATATACTTGGCACACTATATATTAAACATTCCAAAATGAGACATAGAGTGAAGCTGTCAAGGGGGCAGGGCTTTGCCATTCTGGGTTCAGGACTGGGAGTTCTAAGGGAGATGGAAACTAAAGCCGGATGGCCAAGGGGTCCGAGGGTAACATGTAGCTATGAGAACAAAGATTGTATGCAGGAGACTCGATCCAGAATCACCAAGTGTAAAAGAAGTCAAAGCCAAACCAAATTGATTGTGTAATAGACAAGAGAACGAGCGAAGATAGAAATATCTGCAGCCAAATACATGGTCTCTATACAGTGATTCACTCATTCCATAATGTTTCCGAACTCCTGTTGACTTTGTATACTGCTTTTGTACAATTCCTTCGTTCCCCACAAAATATGATTCAAAACCTGATCTCATTCTTGTCATGCTTGAGCCTCCATTCAAAACCTGATTTCATTCTCGTTGTACTTTATCTTGTATATTATTCACCAATTATCACTCCACCATCGATCGTCACTCAACACAAGCTGATCAGGAGATTCCCCTGCTCCAATGCCGAGAATCTATGAGGTTAACAATCTGGGCTTACCAGGATGTTCCATGTGAATATTATCCATAGCTTTTAGTTCATCTATATTGGTCATGGGCTTCCCGCTGCACTCATTTTTGCCACTCTATTTTTCCATATACTGCAGCTGTCTTTGGAACCACCTGAAATCATCCATCCGCTCAACTTTATACTTCTCTTCTCTATCCACAATTCTGGCCATGGTGGTTCTTCCTTTTAATTCAGGAGAGGATCATGGGCGGCCTTCTCTAATTTGAATATCAGTTGAACATCGTGAATGCGTAGTTCATTAGGCAGCCTAACGCTATAGGCCCATAGACTGACAACCTCTGTGATTTCATATGGCCCATTATGTTTCCAGTCAAGTTACATACTGGGTCAGGCTATCGATAGGTTTCTGGCATCCATTCATACTTCGTCTCCTATCGGTAACTGCCTCTAACTCATCAGGATTTGTTGGGCAGTTCGGACTGTATGGCTCGGGCCTGTTTCATCTGTACTCTGAGTTTGCTGAAAAGTTTCTCCATTCTTTGGGCCATCTGCTGGGCATTTACCTCATAAATATTATTGGGATCCATAATTGGGTATTGGCTGAAGGTTATTTGCAGGTGAAAGCTGTAGTTGCCCAAAAAACGGGGAGCAATTGGCCGTCTCTGAGGTGTGAGAGTTAGCTGCGAATTCTGCCAATGGTAGCCACCAGACCCGATCGTCCTGCTCATAATTCATAAAGTTCCAGAGGTACTATTCCATTACCGTGTTAATTCTTTCAGTGTGGCCGTCGGTCAGAGGATTGGAATGCGGATGACAATTTTCGTTTGATTGCCAATCTGTTGCAGATGTGTACCCAGAACTTTGAAGCGAATTGAGGCCTTCAATCTGACACTATTCGTTTGGGCGGTCCATGCAGGTTACATCTAGTATGTTCACAGCAGGGTCATGTACAATTATCCACGATTTCCCGGATTTGATGTCATCAGCTATCACTCGTGCCAGATGCCAGAGCCAATCTTTTCGGATGGCTAGCAAACAAACACCCACACCATTCAACAGCATTGAAAGCTTGTTAATGGCCGTGGTCACTTCTGCTCCAAATTGCCAATAACAAATAGACAGCCAACACACAGCTGAATTGAATCAGCCAAGTGGCTGGTACTCGCTGATAGCAAAACTGACAGCTGGCAAGCAACTGAATGGCGCCAGCCAGAAGCCAATGACCTAAGAATTGGTGCCGGCCTCTGAACAGTGCAGCTGCTCTCACTCAAAAGAGGTCTATTTGTCTGGAGGTCATCTGATCGAAAGGATACCACTGGTCTGGAGACACCAATGAATGAACTGGATATCCTAAAGGATTACATCGGTCAGATCATATGCTAATGACGATGAAGATCATAGAGAATTGAGAGATGGAGGCTGCGGTAGTAGCGAAGGAACGGGCATAGGTTCGAAGGTGGATACGGTGATGGAGCAGTAGAGAACAGTGTATCTAGAAGGATTTGTTAGAAGCGAATCGATGGTATAAAGACCTTGGGTTCTTCGATAGTAGAAAGGCATAATAAGCCTTCGCCATGAGGAGAACGCGCCTTAACAATATACACATCGAAAAGCTACTTCATTTGGTTATGAATCTTTCAGTGATTTCACATCCCGAGCAAATCTCCTAATCTACCCTCAAAGAAGTCCCAAATTAAGTATGGATATTTCTTTGACAGGGGTATATCTTGAGCGAAGCCCCCATTGTTACATTATATTGTTAGCAAAAAACGCTGCCCAGCAAGGTATTCTTTTTATCCATGCCATTATATCCAGTGACCTTGATGTCATACAACTCCAACTCTCACAGTTGAGTCAACTTCTTCAATATAGCTGGAATCCCATCGCAGCTGGCAGAACCACAACCTCCCAACTTCATTGATAGCATCGACACTGCCTAAAACAAAACAGAAGAACGTTTCAACAATTATTTTCAGGATGCACCTGATATGTCCTATCCGTGGAACCTCTACTGAACTGATACAGCCAGACAAGGAGGAGGTCTAAGTATTGACATTCCAGTCTTCACTGATCATTGGACTAGATACAAGGGATTGCACGTCGATTGCAATGATCAGGAAGTTTGATATGGCTAGCACAACTGCGGAGGGACCCACACAACAATCGGGAAAGAACAGCAGCCGCTCTATCAACTATCATCAATGCTATCTCCCATTGGAATAGGTGAATGAATTCAGACAAAATACCACCTCTATTTGGGTACCTATTCTGATGTTGCTGGTCCGTAATCACCTATGCTGCTCACACAGACAACCGGCCATTGGTACAACTGCAAGAAAAATCTGGAGCCTGATTCCTCTGTTTTTGAACCACCCCTGTTGAGCAGTTTTTTTGTCGTCTTATAATGGTTGGGTCAGACACCAGCATGATGGACATCAACGAGGTGATCAGTAGGCAATGGCTTTGATCCGATCCAGCAAGCATGATACGTTGGTGACACAATATCAGCCCATCACAAAGAAAGATATTCCAGACTGGGTTATTGAGCTGTTGGATGATATCAACATGGAACTTGGATGAACAGACGCCCTGATTCAGGACACATGGAAGAAAAATTTCGAGAAACAGACAGCCCTCCCAGGATTGGCCAATGCTTGTGAAGGCCACATTGTTAGGCAAAACATGATATACGATGCAGTTTATCTCAGAGGGGAAAAGATTGAAAGCACTCAATTCAAGGAGCATTCCGATATAGTTATCCAATCCCAATCTTTTGCGTCTAACATCTAAGCAGCCTTTCTTCTAATTATGATCTAATCCACCAAAGCCTTCAAAGAGCTACAGTCAGCCCTCAGTGAGCATATCCAACATTCTGGAACAGCCTGGGGAACCCTTTGAACTTTGCTCCATAATAGAGAACAAGTCCAGGAACACCATGCCCCCCAAGTGCTTACCCAATCCCAGGAGCTGGCGGATGTTCGGATAAAAGCCAAGAGAATGGTGAGTGGATATCCAGGCTATACCCCAAGTCTCATGAGGTAGCAAAAATGTGACAGGAGGAAGCACCGAAATAGACAGACAATGCAGAATGGCACAGGTAAGCAGCAGTGTGTAAGATACAGAAGAACTTTGAGCAGAAATTCAAAGAATTCACTAGAGCTTTGCAGATGAAGTTCTCAGATGAAAAAACAAAGAGATCAATACGCTCACTGGCCCGGTCAGTATTGAGACCACAGCAAGGGAATAATAAGTCTGTTGAGCAGGAATTCCGCCTTTGATATACCATAAGTGATGGTGTTGGAGTTTGGGTCAAAGACGCTGTCACTCCAGAACAGAGCAGTAATGGAGATGGCGCAGGAGGTGTTAGGGAAGACTCCCCAGAGGACTCCAAGTCTTCTAGCACCAGCTCGCAAAGTTCCAGCTCTTCTGACAGTGGAGACGATGTTCTCCCACCGCATCTACCACCAGCAGGAATGGATTATCGCAAATTACCTTTGGTACTACCCCATGTACCACCTCAGCCAAGAACTCTGAATCCAAGCAAGAAGCAGAAAATTGAACTTCCCTACAGGTTTAGGGGAGACCCAACATATAAGTTTGAGTCCTACCGCCATTGGATTACAGGACTGGATCGCCATCTCAGATACTTCAAGGATGATTATAACGATGATGACAATAAAATCATCTTCATTGGTACTATCTTTCGAGCGAAATCCTTGGGCTGGTACAACAACTGAGAAACCAGCTTAGGAATCATTTTCAGGTTGATATATGGTCAGTATTCACCAGCGCTAGGGAGGAACAATTCATTGATCTGGAAGAAGAAACAGAATGCCTTCAAATTATGAATTAATTGCAGTACAAGGGAGACATCCAGGACTACATTGTACAAATGGAAGAATTAAACTACCATGGCTGCTTATCACAGATTGTATTGTGAAATGCTCTACACAGCAGACTCAACAGAGAAATCAAGAATCGAATAGCCTTTGGGAAGATCATGCAAGACGACGACGTGGAATACAACTTAATGCTCAAACATGTTGGCTGTGCATACAACAGACATCTGAAAGAAAGGCACCAGCACAACAATTACAAACCCAAACACAAAGAGAACAAAAAGAGAAAGTATGATGATGATGATAATGATAATGATAAGGGGAATCAAGGAAAGAAGAACTTTGAGAAAGGTTCTGACTCCAATAAACCTCGAACAGAGAAGAAGGGTCCTAAGCCAGTCAATACGGACAAAGGTGAAGCCCTGAAAGACACTCAGGAATCTTTGCTGGAAGCATGGGCCAAGCTCAATGAGTGCAAGCACTGCATGTTGTCGGAGCATCGCTTAGAATTCTGTAAGAATGCCATCAAACTCTGATCCCGTAGAAAAAGAAGAGAGAAAAGATGCCTAAAAAGAACACTTTGATGCCAGAAGTGACCACGTCTTCATCGAAGGTCATGCCCAGGAGTCTGCCTGACCGACTAATCAAACGTGAAGCAGCCTCAAGCACTCGAGTGCTTTACGAGGTTGACTCTGACAGTATGGAGATTGACGGATGAAACAAGTTTCTTTTGTCTTTCCATTGTTCTATGGAATTGCAGTCATTAATATGGGTTTTGAGGTATAGACACCTCCGGTTATTTGGTTTTATGTGTACAGATATTCATATTTCTTTTGCAGTTTTCATTTGGGTCTCACCAATGCAGTCATTGGTATTATAGCTTTGTGATATTCAATATACTTTTTTTTCTGCTGTTTAAGAAAGGGTGCCACAGGATGAGTTCAATACTCGAAATATGCTGGTCATATTGTATCCAAACGTAACCAGTAATTACCATCAAACATGATTCAACTCATTCAAACCTCATTCATAAACCATGAACCATCGCGGCCGGATCAGTGGCAAAAGGCAGTTCCCCCTGGTTGTTATCTGAAAGGATTGAAAATGCAAGGCTGCAGCCAGCTCACCTCCACCTGAACCCCAGAAGTCCGAGCAATCACCACCAGAATCTAAGACGGATTCAAGACCCAAAATACACATCCTTGAAAGCTTTTATGACGAGAAGAAGGTCCCTGTAAGGATTCACTCAGATACAGAGTGTGATACACATATGATGTCAAAGTAGTGGGCCGATTTAAATAGTATTGCATTAGTAACTTGAATATAACCAAAGATAGTCGAACACTGTAATGGTGAAAGAATAGAAGAAGCTGATTGGCAGTACCTGTTCTTCGTTACTCTGTGGCATGAATCTCATTATACCAAAGAGACCTTTCATATTGGTCCAATAGAAGAATCGTCTGATATCATGTTATCTTACTGGTGGATCGTCAAGTATGGAGCACTCAGTGGAGTTTCCAAAGAAAATGAAAAGCTCCAGTTTACGTTGAATCACTGCCACCAACACTGCAAAAAGGTAGTGGATTCTTCGTTCTCAATCAAATATCATGATTAAATTTCAATGTTTGGTACTGACCCTCGACGGATGAACAATATTGGTACAATGCATGTCAATGTGGCACATATAATTGAGATCAATTGGGTGCACCAAATTCCATGGCAATACTGAGACTTTGAAATATCATACAATGGAGAAACTGCAATTGCTCTTCTGCCCCATAGATCCTACGATTATGCCATTCACTGGAAAAATGGGAACCAACCGCCATGGGGTCCCATTTACGCTCTGTAAGAAATGGAGCTTTTGGTCCTTGAAGAATATCTGATGACAATACTTGATCCTCAAAAGATCTATCCTAGCAAGTCACCCGCAGGTGCACCCATACTGTTTGTTGTAAAGCCATACAGAACAGGGTTACAATTGTGTGTTGATTTCAGAGGGCTTAATCATGTGACAATTATGAACTGATATCCATTGCCACTTATGAACGAACTTGGAGAGAGGGTGGCAGGATCCAGGATTTTCACCAAAAGTGATTTGAGAGCAGGGTACAACCTCATTCCAATTTAACCAGTTGATGAATGGAAAACAGCATTGTGTACAAGGTATGGACATTATGAATACTAAGTTATGCCCTTCGCATTGGCAAATGCACCAGCTACATTCTGAGATATGACAAACAAGATCCTGCAAGATCAAATCAATCATGGAGTAGTAGTCCACTTAGATGATATTCTCATCTGTACTGAAAATGTGGAACAAGCATGTGCAATTGACTTGAGATGTTCTTTGTCAATTACAGGAGAACAATTCGACTATAGCACCCACAAAAAGCGAATGGCACCAGAAGCAAGTTGAGTTCCTTGGGTATCTCATGTTGGGAGAAGGTGTCAGTATGTCAGAGGACAAGATTGAGACCATTTTAAATGGAAGATTCCGGAGTCTGCCAAGGACGTCCTGTATTTCCTTGGATTTGCCAACTTCTATCAATGCTTCACAAAGAATTTTGAAGCTATGACATCCCCTAACAGAGTTAACCCAGGAAACAAACGAACAGTTTGACTGGTGAGCCAATCTGCGAAATGAAATAGCCTTGGATATACTCAAGAATTACATTACCGAGGAACCCATATCACTCCACTTCGAGTCTGTGTGGCCCATTGTAAGTGCGACTGATTCAAGTGATTTTGCAATCAGTGCAGTACTCGCCCAAGTCATTGATGGACGATCGCGCTCTATAGCCTACCACTCTCAAACAATGTATAAAGCCAAAATCCACTATACAATCCATGAGAAAGAGATGCTTGTCATTATATCCATGTTGAAAGGATGAAGATATTATCTCGAAGGTGCAACTCACCCAATCAGTGTCTTCACCAATCACTAGAATCACAGATACTGTATGATGACAAAGATCTTGAATCAGAGACCATCCCTCTAAGTTCAAGAGCTGGCACAATGTGATTTTGAAATATTCTACCGACCTGGCAGTAGTGTTAGCAACAGTTCCAAATTACAGGTCAGGGTCGGTTCCGGTTCCGCAACCGTACTAAACTTGAACCGGCACTCATCTCTGGTTCCAAACCTGGAACCAAGGCCAACGGTTCGGTTCTGGAACCGCCAAGGAACCGAACCGCCCAATCACAAGTGGTTCCGACCTGGAACCGACCCCGACCTGCCAGTATTTGGCAGGTTTTGTCTCCAAAATTATCACTCCAATTAAGTATTGGAGTTCTGATTGGATCGTGACATGTTATATACGTAGATTATTCAGTTTCAGACTCTCTTGCACCTCCCGCTCTCCGATTTGAGATACAATTAGTATTCGTTGAGTCGCTGTGAAATACAGCCGAAAATTCGGCCAAAATCGAGTGTTTTTCGCAGCGACTCAATGAATACAAATCGTATCGCAAATCGGAGAGCGGGAGGTGAAACAGCATCAAAAACAGCATAATCTACGCATATAACAAGTCGCGATCCAATCAGAACTCAAATGCTTAATTGAAGTGATAGATTGAGAGAAGTAACGGGCCAAAACCCGGCGGGTTTCGGTTCGGTTCAGGGTTGGAACCGCTTGTTATTGGGTGGTTTGGTTCCTCGGCAGTTCCAGAACTGGACCTGGGGCTCCGGTCTGGGTTTGGAAAAACTTATGCTTGGGCGGTTTGATTCCTTGGCGGTTCCAGAACCGACCCTTGGGCACGGTTCCGGTTTCAACCCGGACCGCGGCAGGGTAACCCGGAACCATTGCTAACACTACCTGGCAGTGCAAATGAGAAACTGGATGCATTATCTAGGCGCTAGGAGTACTGCCCTAAAATAGAGGGAGGTAGTACCGAAGAAAACGAAAACCAGCCTATCCACAGCATTCTGTGACCTGATCGGTTTTTAACTTCTGAAGGAGAAACAGTTCAGGTAATGGTAATGAGGTGACGAGACGAACAAATTGCGATTTCCTCTTCAACGTTGACAGTCATCCCAGAGGTCAAGTTTCACCGATGTCTGTAAGAAACAGTGGTCAGTGCCACCAATGACAATGCTGCATGGCAAAAAGAGTACGTCCGAGCTATGGAAGGCAATCCAAGTCCAGATATCTTGTTTGAGAACAAAACCCTTTATTTCAAAGGCTGGCTGCGGATCCCAGACAATCTGCGGTTGATGAAACAGATATTGGAAACCAATTACAATTCGAAGGTGGCTGAACACATGAGGCAGCCTAAGACAATCAAGCTGGTTGGACGAACATTCTTTTGGCCAGACATGGACAATTGCATCGAGGATTATGTCTGCTCATACCCTGTGTGCCAAAGGAATGAAGCAGCTCGTCATGCCCACTACGGACTCCTACAACCACTCAAATCAGCGTACGGCCCATGGGATTTGATTTCAATGGACTTTATCATCAATTGACTGCCATCAGACAGATGCTCATCGGTATGGGTCATCGTTGACTGATTCATGAAAATGGTTCACTTCATTCCATTCAATGATGCAGAAATGCGAGTTACTGACTTGGTCGGAATCTTCCTGAAAGAAGTATGGAGATTCCATGGCCTACAATCGAATATAGTGTCAGATCGGAACTCTAGATTCACATTTACATTTTGGTCCTGAGTAGTCGAAGCTATTCATATTCGTTTGTAGATGTCTTCGCCATTCCACCCTGAAACGGACAGCCAAATGGGAACAGTCAACCAAATACTGGAATGTCATCTGCCAAATGACTGCAATAACGAGAAGGTTACTTGGTCCAAGATCTTACCCATCGTAGAGTATGCCTATTATATCTCTCTCACCTCTGCTACTGGAATGTCACTATTCTTTGCAATCTTTGGGTGTGATTCTCGCACAAATTGGCACATCGAAGCTGAAGCAAACAATCCTGCATCTTGGCACTTTATTCACTAGATAACCAGCATGCATGCAGTGTGCCGTCAGGGCTTTGTGCAAGTATGGGAGACAATGGGAAAGTACCATGATAGGCATGCTAAGGATCCTCCAAAGTATTTGGTTGGTAATTTTGTTATGCTAAATGGGAAGAACCACAAAACTCGAAGACTATCTAGGAAACTAGATGTGAAGCTTCAAGGACCCTTCAAGGTCTTGAAAATGCTTTTCCCCACCGCATTTAAGCTTGCATTACCGACTCAATCGCATACTCCCAATGCATTCCATGTCTCACTCATTGAACCTGATTGACTCCCAACCAACCCTACTAGACGTTCACCCGAACTTGCTTCAGCCTGCGAGCTGAATCAGCTGGGATATTATGTCGATGGCTATCAGTACAAAATGGGTTATGAGGTCGAAGAAATCATCGGCAGCCAGTATAGCAAGGAACAGCAATGGGTTTTGGATCTGGTCAAGTGCAAGGAGTATCCGGAAGCAGCAGATTGGACCAATGAACCTGATGAGAACATCAATATCAAAAGACTCTTCAAGGAGTATCACAGACAGAATTCTCAATCTGCGAAGGATGGCAGGATCAAATGAATGGTTGAGCTAGTACCTTTTCCACATGAAGGGATTTTAATGGCTAGCAAGACACTGGACAAAGGATTTGGGTTTAAGAGCACAAGGGGTCATGATCATCCCAGATCCCAAGCAAGACCGATCAAGAGAAAGATGGATTTGGCTTTCAGGGCACACAGGGTTACAATTTTTCCAGATCATCAAAGAAAGAAAAAGAAAGCAAAGTGTCTTAGCTAGACTCAACCTGATTGATCGATTCTGCTTGCTGCCATATGTTTCATCTGGACATAAGTAAACGGATTGGTAGATTGTAATTGCAAGTCCCAGCTGTTCGAAGCCCAATAATCTGTGCAGATTCACTATGTCAAAGATTTCAAATAATCTACTTAAGCACACTGGATCATGTTTTGCGCAAAGAAACAAACAGCAGATTAGTATGCAGTATTGTCATTCAGAGACTAACACTCTAAGAGATGGAGTAGTATTAGAACTTGCAAGTTTGCAGTGGGGTCATATACAATCACCCATGATTTCCCTGATTTAATAGTATTGGCTATCAGTCATCTCGGATGCCGGAGCCAATCATTTTGGATGGCTAGCAAAAGAACACCTATATCATCGATCAGCATCGACGGCTAGTTAATGGCCACAGTCGTATCTGCTCCAAATTGCCAATAACAAACTGAGTGCCATCAAACAGCTGAATGGCATTGGCCAAGAATCTGACACTTGCCGATAGCAAACAGACAGCCAGCAAGCAACTGAACGGTGTCAGCCAAATGCCAACGAACTACAAATATCTACCAACTCTGAACAGCAAATATGCGCTCAATTCCAAGAGGCCTATTAGACTGGCGGTCATCAGAACGAAAGAATACCACTGGCCCTGAGACACAAACTGTGAGCTTGATGTCATAAAGTCTACAGATCATCTGATTATAAACTAATGATGATAAAGACAATAGAGCATCGAGAGATGGAGGATACGGTAGTTGGAAAGGAATGGGTATTGGTTCGAAGGTGGTTATGGTGCTGGAGCTATAAAAACAAGTGTATATCAGAGTATATGTTGGAAGTAAAGTTGAAGGTATAAAGACCTTGGGTTCTTCGAGGATAGAAAGGCATAATCAACCTTCTCAGCGAGGTGAACACGCCTTAATAATATACGCATTGATAAACAACATCTTTTCATTCAGAATCTTTCAGTAATATTACATCTTGAGCAAACCTCCTGATCTACCTTCAAAGCAGTTCCAAATTACGTACGGTTACTGCTTTGACCGAGTAAACCTGAAGCAAAGCCCCTGGTGTTACACATTTGTATGATATCCTGTATGAAATATATTAGGCTTTTTGTTCTCTTCAAAGTTGATTTCAGTCTGATTTTGCTTTTGTATAAAAATATATCAGTTTTCAAAGTTGTAGCTCTTATCTGGAAGTCTACTTCATACTATATTTTTGACCCTTTCTCCATGAATATTTTTTAGTTATATTAAAAGACACTTTGAATTCATATATACTTGGCAATAGAACATATATGTAATTCAATTGTTGCAGTAATTTTTAATATCAAAGAGGCATCAAAAATGGAGATGAAAATTGTACTTCCAGTTAAAGAATTGAATTTGTTTAATGAAAGCATTATATATAAAACCAACCAATTATATCATATGATTTTGACATAAGTATTTGATGAATTTCTTTTCTTCAAGGATCAGAGTGCAGAAAAATTTGCAAATCTACAAAATTTCTATGAATACCAATCTGTCAAAAAAGATATTGCTTTACTATATTCACAATGTTGAAAGAGGTTGAGAATGCATAATTCTATTCTTAAAGATGAATAGATTCATACCACACATGTATATCTTCTGATAATTATTTTAAACACAAATACAATGGTAACTTATATTCCATATTGTCAAGTATAGAACAGCATGAACTAATCTCAGGTCAAAGTACATTATCGCTCTGGAATGCTATGAGTAATCCAACAACTGTAAATCTGATCATACAAACAACTTTATCAATATTACAAATAACTGACTTTTGGCCAAATACTAAGTGTAATAGCCATAATCTATGAAGCCAATCAATTTGAAGCAAGATATTGTGATACTAGAGTCATTTAAAATAAAGCTTGGTGGGTATGGGGTGGCCAAACATATCAATCTGTCATTTTGTCCCTAAAATAACCTTTTTTCTCCTGACTTCTGTTCCTCCTCTTCATACATTCTCATATTGATTCTTGAATCAATTCTCCTCAGGTATTACTTTCTGGTCCAAGTACTGGAATCTCTTGTTTGAGTCCAAGCTTTGATTCATATCCAACAACTTCATAAGTGTTATCTATATATTGATGACTTGCTCACGCTGCTATGTATCTTGTTCAAATGATACTGTCCAAGGACATCCAATATTGGGCCCAGGATAGACAGATGAAACATGCTCGATAGATTGTTCAAACAGTTGCTGATAGAGGAACTGGTGTCAGTATTGGGTGGAGAAATAATATTGCCAGGTCCCAAATTGGACTCTAGCATATTGCAACAGCTGTCGATAGTAGGAAAGAAATAAGAAAACAAAAAATGGAAAGACTTCATCAAATATCTCATCCAGATAAATCTGGAATTGACTACACACCCTTCAAAATTCTAGTATAGTTGGCAAGGTTCTGGAGCTGATGTTGTAATTGAATTCATCACTAACCTTGGCTATTGTACCTAGGAGCCTCTCAGATTGGCCCCTGTGGCCGGCACCTTTGAATTATTCAAAAGTTTGAAGACACTGGCTGTTGAACTTTGTATGAAATGTTATCTTTGATTTCAATCTTTCTAGCATACACTCAGCTGATGATAACAATGAATTTGACTTGCCAATTGAACAAATGCACCAACAAGCAACAGGAATAGTTGCAGCCCCAGAAGGTTCATCACTGATGGCAATTTCAGTTGCATATGTTTTCTCCAAGATGGTAAAGAAGTAAAACAGTTAGAGTTTTGAGTATAAGTTATCTAGAGAAAACAATTCCCTCAATGTTGCACAGAATTGCTTGGGTTCAGAGATCTCTTTGAATGATTTGATATAGTTACTAATCTATTTGGTCCCCAATTTGACATGAAATATTCAAACTATTGGGGCAGTTACAGTAGAAAATAATGGCAATTCAGAGTCTGCAAAGATAGACGATATGACAATTACCCATAATGATCAAGTAATATGTGATTGGCAGGCTTGGGCAAGCCATGAATCTGATCCACTGTTATATATTGTAAATGATTGCACTACATTGAATCATGCATATTGTGATGATTTTGGAAGTTCAACCAGGCTATCGATAATAATTTTCATCATAAGGGTTCTATTACTTCTCAGTAAATAAATACATTAATAAAATATGTAGACTATAAGTGCTGTATCAAAAATTCACTAGGAATGTTGCAAATTACACTAGAGTATTAAATTATTATTTTTACTTCTGTATACCAGTGTCTGAATCAAGTGAATCAATATAAGATATATATAATGTTTTCAATAATGAGTTATATTTTATACTTGGAAATATGGCAGAATATACTGCTGGGTACAATAATTATACAGTATGTATATTGATGGCTGCCATACTGTATTTCAATACAGTACTCAAGGTATTCAAAAATTGTGAGCAAATGAATCACAATCTGAATCATCATCACACTGAGTATACAGCTATTTGCTGCTAATTTTGAACACCGGATATAATTGATTGGTAGTTCCAACAGGACAAAATGAACACAATGTCTACCAATCAAACTAATAGAGTACACAATATTCTGCGAATTATGTATTACAGGATTGGAGTGGATCCCAAATTTTCATGTCAGTAATAAATACTTGGATGGAGGCTGCAATGAACTATGGATAAAACACATTCAGAATATAAATGTGTTAGACACTTTACCTGAAGCAATCATGGTCTTTTATCAGGTTATACAGTGTAAATTGTTCTATAATATAGGACAAATATTGTGAAGTCCACCATGATGCTGAGGAATGAAAGCTGCATACAATAGCCAAAGTAAATAACTTTCTACAAATATTCCAGGGGTGTAAAAACCTGTGCACAATTCAGAAGGTATCATGTGCTTAGAATATGAAACTGACTGTGACAGACTTGATTTAAAACACAGAGGTAATTTTTAAGTATTGTGGTAGGTTTTGAAAATGATAGTATTGCAACTTTTAAAATGATTGGTAAATGTTCACTCCTACCATCATTATTGCAAATTAACAACTCTAGTTTCAAATTCCCAATCCTCATTATATATTGAATAGAAAGGATTTGGCCACTATACGACCAAAACATATAATGACAGTTTAAATGAAATTATTTCTAATTTTCATAATTGGCTCCATTGAATCAGTAACTTGAATGATTCAAACTAGAATAAAAACAATAGAAAGAATAATGATGAGAATGAAATATATATATCTGATTCTTTAAATCTAATGGATAGAATAATCAGATATATATGCGACCACTGTCATTATAGGTTTTATATGACAAGGATGAAAGTTGCAATATACTGTAATACTAGTTGTTATTGACTATATATCTGTCAATGCAAATAACATATAGAAAGCAAACAGGAATAAGTTATTGTAGAGTAATGGTCTGTATTATATATTGCTTTGGGATTTCTGAATTTTACAATAGAGTATATGATTTCTTTTGTAATTTTAATAATTGTTGTTGAGCAATATTTTGTATTTTACACATAGATGTTGAAGAGGCTATCAATATATAATATTAAAGAAATAAAAACAATAGTTTTATTAGAATATCCAATATACAATGTTCAAGTAAATTGTCAAAGTGAGAATATATTTAATATAGATAAAATGTAGAAAAGGTAGACAAGAATAGCATGATATATACAGTTGATATTAAAATATTTGTGGTGATTGATATATACTACAATATATTGAAATAACAGCAGTACAAATTTGAATATTTTATTGGGTATTTTTCATGTAGTGACAAAGTTAAAATATGCATTATATTACAATACATATTGATCAAATGTTAGCAATGATATTGAACTCACCCGAACGCAGATTTGAAATTGTTAAAATTGTGTATATAAATTACTGATCGCAATACATTTTGAATTTCAGAGGTTATATGTAGATAATTATACTTCTGTTTTTGAACTTGTTCAATAACCTAGCAATTTATAATCCTCAAGAACATGGACTCCATTTAAATCTTACCATATAGTCAGATTTCCATCCACTACAGAACATGATATTCTGTGTGTAAATAGTTATTGATACTGATGATAATTAACAGATATATTTGAAGAGCAACAATAATATAATTTTTCAGAAGGTATGTAGATGGAATGAAGCAAATTCTAGTAGGCTCAAACAGAGGTGCATATAATTGAATTCATGAAGAGTTGGAAAATGGTAACCAGATTTATATGCTGGAGGCTTGGAAAGAAACAGATAAGATTCATATCATTTAGATTTGGAAAGAAATAGAGATAGACCTGGAGTGGATTGAAAACTAATGAAGGGGTAGTGTTGGCAATAAACTATTGGAGGTTCAAACATTTAACAAATTCATTTGATTCAAGCCAATCAAATATTTGTTGTAATGTATCACTCAAATTCTACTATTTCAGGCCATCATGTTGAGCAAATCTATATAGGTGAGTTTTCGTTTGATGGCTTCAGTTGTTGATATATTATATATGGATAATTTTGAAGTTGTAAAATGAAGATACTGTATAAGCCAATCAGACAAGAACTTACAGATTCATTTTCATTCCAAAATTACAGGTTCAAAAATGAAATTATTACAAATACTGTAGTTTGACCCAAATCACAGGTCCAATTTGGGCTCAACCCCTGTATGGTTTAATTTCTTTTGAATTGATTCGCATTGTTGTTAAAACCACAAAGAAAGTAGATATCAAGGCAGTTAAAACAGAGGTTGAAGTGGCTGGGTACAAGTAACAATAATACAGACAGTCATTAAAGAGATATACTTGAAGAAAGTGCAAATAAGTATAAGAATAATTGACAAACGATTATGTTAATGAAGAATAGTATGATTGAGCAGAGCTTTGAACTTTAGTAGAAAGAAGAGATTTCACATATGGTACTGAAATTCAAGAATGGTATTCATCAGCAAAACCATTCAAAAGAATCATAAGATATTTATAATAGTTTCAGCTTGCTACTGCAAGCGAGGGCCAGATAGAGTAATGGTTTAATTGGTACAAAATCTGGAATAAAAGAAATTATTCTACAATGGTGAAGCTGAGTACATCAGCAAAAACTCATTTGCTTTCCGAGATGATATGGTACAGTCGATACCGTTCTGAAAGTTCTAAGCGTTGCTGAAACTTGTCACCGTGCTGCCACCGTCACCATACAAAATTTGTACTCCAAGCATTTCAAATAGTCATCGCCAAGTTGGCAACTCACATAACAACACTCATTGGCAATTCTTAAGGTTCTCACTTAAGATTTAGTTCCCACTTATCCTGATCTCATGATAATATCAACTTATGTTATCTTTATCACATATTATTGTACGCAATGCCATATTTTGTCGTCAGAGCTGTACATTTCACACTGCTATGTCCAATATTTACTAATATACAAATTTCTTCCACAAATAAAAGTGATTGACTTATACAATATACGCAATGACCATTTTAAGTGTCCTATCAACTCATACAATAAATTCAACACATCCAAGTCAATTGTATTATTTAAAAACCATCGACTATTATCTGGATCAGAAGAAAATGGAAGCATATGGGCTGCACACTGAATCATGGATAAAGGGATGACATATGTCCATCCAACACCAAAAAGGGGTTTTTGACGATAACTACTGTCCTCCAAAGGTAATGTAGGTGTCTGATCTCGCTGCTCAACAATCACCATCCCCAGAACCTTGCGCAATGGACCCGCAACCATTGTGGTGTCAAGGGCCAAAAGTGATGGTTAGTTTGACTCTGTATCCGCGATGATGAAAAGTCATCGTAATCACGCTGGAATTTGTCCTCTAGTTAACTTGAACTGTCCCTGCGTTCCATCCATGAGTAAAACTGTATGGTTTTGGGAAGGCTTATGCTTCCTCAATTGGTTGGTTCCAGTGCATCGTACAATGTGAATTGTCTGCTCGTTGCCTTGAAATGATGTCACTGGAATGGCTGCGGCATCATAACGACTGTATTTTACGATGTGTAGATGACAAAATTCTTCGTTGTTATCGACATATCCGGTGTAGTTACTAAATCTTTTGAAACACCATGCGATGTGATTTTGAAGTTCCCCTTTTGGCATTCCAGACCAGAATGAGAGGTCTGCTAGAGACTTGATTCCTGGCCGGTGATTTGTCATCATTCGAATCGCTGGAGACATGGGAAATGGATTTTGGTTTTCTTGACGATGTTTTTCAGGGTTGAGATTTAAATCATTGAATTCTAACACGTCGTTCTGGGCTTTCGTGCACACAATCTGGAAAGATGGCTCATGGCAGTTTGATTGTCAGTACTCATCTTTCAAGTCCATCATCGACCTTTCTGGTACTTCAGGGCAGGTATTGGATAATTGCCCCATCTGACGTATGTGATCTGAAAAGTGGTTCAACATATGCATCTTGACAAAGTTGAAGTCAGACACATCTCCCAAGTCCGATGCTATTTGTGAATCGATTTGAAATTTGTTCTTGTTGACGCGATGATGTTTTGCCACAGCGGAAAGCCATTACCATACAGGATCATTCTCGCGTTCATGTTCCATATCGATGGTGAGCTGCTTTCGCAGAGCTTCGGCAACCATTTTGGTTGACTTTTTGGCAAGAAAATGACCAAAGATTTCTTTGTGACGATGAAATTCACTGAAATAGTCTTCCATATATTTGATTGTCGCATCGGTATGGTTGTAATACTGAGTCATGAGGTGAAAGTAGACGAGGTTTTTGACACAGAGCATGGCAGATTTGTATGGACCTTGCTGCTCCGAAGAAGGATTGAAAAGCGTCGTCGCGACAATGGAAACAATAACACGGCCTAATGTTTTCATCTCTTTGCCACTCCATTGTCTCACGGCTTTGTAGGGCTTATTGAATTCTGCAAATCCTGGATAATAAGGCATTATTGCCCAAAGATCATTGAATCAGTCAATTCGATTGTGAAACTCCAAAAATGGCACTATCCACTCCATCAAATGCTTCAGAATACCGAGATAGATAGTGTGCAAAACATCAGGAATGATCAATCTGTGCAAAGAAACGCATTTCATATTCCACAAGATGCTTTCTGTCATCGCTTCACTTCTTTCCATGTGATAATCACATGCATAGTTTTGGTCTTGATCATCGAATTGTGTGGCTTGAATCATCATTTGGAAATATAGTCAATAATCACGGTGTGGCCAGGTAAATTGATTGCCCTCTCCAAACAACGATTTTGGGGCTTCATACACTGTGCAATCTGGCTGTTTAATTGCATGGAGGTGAATATTTCCAAAGTATTGGCCATCCAAGCACAGATGATTGGAAAGCATTGTCGCATTTTTCTGTCAGCATGGAGCATGGGTTTTCCTTTCTCGAAAACAGCATCAAGAGGACGAAAAATAATCTCAAAAACCTGTCTAAGCACTTCCTGATTGTATTGTTGTGACTCTTTGATGGCGGCTGTTTTTCCACGACCACGGTGATGATACATCAGAGGTACTGGATGCAGGGTTACAACGACACTGGCATGGGTCAAGGCCTTTGAACGAATTGTCAAATTAATGTTTCCAGGACAGTGGTTGATTGGCCATTCCATTTTATGGCCAGAATAGTTGGTCAGATGCGTTTGATCAGAGCTGCCAAAGATCAGAACAATAGCGGAACTGACAGGCTTTTTCAACTATGAAGAACAATTAATTATGACGACGCGTCGACGAAATGAAAACTCATACCTGCTCATTCCACCACCAATCGCATGTGTGAACTTCAGCATATACTCTCTCCCCCAATTCATTATAATCCTTAATCGGTGTATATACCATAAGCTCTGTAAATGCAGATTGTTGGAGTAGAAATTTAATGCAGTCAACAGGGTTTCGATGTTAAAAACACGTCTTTCCATCGTTGCATAGCTTCTCTGAATTGACAAGACCTCCATAACTGAATTTACCAGATTTCCATGAGTCAATTCCAAGCGCATAGGTCATTTCATTGATTTTAGTGTACAGAGTATATACGGATGTAAAGTTCGTAATGACCCCCTGAAGCTTCAACAGCTCATTGATGGCAGCCCTACTGAGTTTGTGCTTGACACACCAGTGCACCAAACGATATTCTTGCTCACAATAAAACGGTGCCCATTGGTCGATTTTGTCGTCCAAAATGTGGAAATCACCATCTATTGCCTTTCCAGCTTCGTGCGAGTCCAATGTCATCGATTGTAGTTCATTCGACTGGAAAGTCGGCTGTAGTGGATCCATGTAGCCATCGCCATTGTCATCATCCTCACTTATAGAATTGTTGTTGGAAAATTGAAACAAGTCATTCGGACATAGAGAGAAAGGGCCTGGAAGTTGGATATCATTATCACCAGTAATTGGGTATCCTTCGTCTGGAATCTACTCCAGAGGCACGTAATTTACCATGTCTGAATGCTGACGTCGGAGGTGATTGATGTATGCACCAGTGGAATGGTAAACTTAATTGCAATAATTGCCAAGTGTACAAATAATCGAACTCATTGGATATATATTTTCGTGATCGCAAAGAAGAGATATGTATTAGAGAAAATATGTGCTTATTTTGGGCTGAGATATCTGGTAAAACCCCTAACCTCGTGTTTCCTTTTTTGGCGAAAGGGGTCCTATTGCACTTTAGCTTCATCCTCATTAGCCGAGTGCAATCTTCAATTGTCTTACAGTTATCGCAACTTGGGAGTCAGTAGAAATGCCTTCCATATAATAGATGTCGATTCTGCGCATCGCAACGATCTCCTCGATACTAATCTCGGCGTTCACACGGTATGTAACTGTCCCCTGGATACTGCATTTCGTACCTGACCTGAACTCATGGCAAATGGGTTTCAACTTGACCGAGTACGTTCTACGTCATTGCAGGGCAGAATCATGGCGGGGTGTATAGTGGGGAGGTAGACGTCTAACAACTAGATATTCATCGACTGAACGCTGATTTGAATGTTTGACACATCGAAATTGGCATTAGAATGTAGAAATTGCCTCAATTCTTTGCCGCCACAGACCAGGATTCCAGAAGTTGACTCGACCTAGTCAGCTCGATTACTATGAGATGAGCGAGAAGAACTATATGATACTCCCATCTTCTGCCTGCCCTCCATTCTGCTTCTCATCTCCTTTTCCTCCTTATTCCTCCATATCATCATTTCCTTAATCTTATTTCAAGTTGATATCGCCTATGCTCAATTCCAGCTTTGCAACCTTCGAAACCCATCTCTATTGTTTCGTATAAATTTAGTAACCATTCTCAACGTAAAATCTTTTGCCCTGTTCGAATGCTGAACTTTGTCATTAGACATTCTAACTTTGTCTAGATGCCGATTCAACAACTCAAAGTATGGGCTGTGGAACCAGGTATCGGGGAATCTAATTGGACATTGGAAGAATTGGGGCTCCACGAAGAGAAGGGAACAACAGGCAAGAAGGCCAATCGCATCAGAGAGTCGATTTTTAGCATCGCTTCGAGCCTTGGTATCTGTGGCAAAAAGGAAGCAAGCAAAGCCGAATGGGACGGCATAATAAAACAATGCATCAATTCAATCCTCGATTTAGCTGGTCAGAGAGCGCGCTTTCGTTGATGGGAAGCGGATTCTAGTGCCAATAATGTCAACAGAAGAAAATGCAAAATAGCCATTGACGAGCTTGGGGAAATGGCCATTCGGAGGAGGAAGGGCAGATTGCCAGTGGACAATTCACCAAGAGAACGCGAAACGTCGAATCATGTATGTTCTGCATCTTCGTGATCACTTATTCCAAGCCAACAAAAGTCGATAGTGATGAGGACATATCGCCAATCAAGTGTCGACGTCCAGTGACCACTCCCGATGAGGAAGTGTTCAATTATACCATTGTATATGTCGATCCCGTCACTGCTTTGAAACGTGATGGAGAAATAAACTTCCAATGGCAATGGCCCAATCAGGATGACCTTTTGTTGTTCGCAGTGCTTATGAGCGTCATCAAGGCTACTATATTGGCCATTCTAAAGACGGTGAATGAAGGGATGCCTGATCCCTCACGGAGCATGCAGGGATTGTGGGGCGTCAGATGTTCGCCGGGTACCGATGAAGGACCGCGAGTTGGAGGTGTGGCTCCCATATTTAACGACAATACAACACTTGCATGGCTTCAATCGACAACCAATTTGGAAGTCCGAACACTGTATTGAGTTCTACTGCGACACGACGAGGTTTTGAATACTCCAATTCCTGCAGGCAGGTCATTTCTACCACTCGACAAAATCCTTCCTCAGGAGGACGAGATGATCGACGACATAGGTGAAGCATCCGACCACGAATTGGCATCTTCCAGACCCAGACCTCGCAGCGTTCCATCGTCACTAGCGAAACTTGAGGCCAGAGATAAACTGACACAGAGGAGGCTTATTTGTCAAAAACGATATTTGACAATCATTCAGAACAGGGGCCGCGCCATTTGGAGTCATGACTATCTACCCCTGGATCCGGAGGAGAAATGCGTCAATTGGTTGAGCGACCATATGTATTGGTCAACCTTCCCTTTCCAGGTTCGGAAGCCCATCTGAAACCTAATGAAATATGAAAGAAAAACTGAGACGATGGCAATCGTTGATGGCAATTTGCTTCGGGATTTGACTCGGAATGGGTTTTCGCTTGGGTTATAATTTGCTTGGTTTTTACTTGGGATTTGTTTACTTTTTGTTTGATTTTTGTTTGGGTTTATTTGGGGTAATTGCGTAGCAATGGGATAGGTATTCTTATACAGTGTTTGTGTAGTGTGAATTAAGATATTCGTTGTCGCCTTGATGTTTTCAATTGTAAGCTTAAATGCTCCAAGATGAATCAATTTTTGGTGTCTGCGATTCAGTCTCTGTGCTACACCCAATGGGATTTCAGACGCTAATTGAGGTTCATACGATGATTGCCATATCAAGCTACCTTGCCGATGTGCTCAAACACAAATGCAGTATTCAAACCAAATTTTTGTTGCCGGAATGACAAATCCCGTGGTCTATACTATAAATGTACACTGCACTCCATTGCCTATACTATAAATATACACTGCACTCCATTGCCTAGACAGTGAACATATACCACACTCCAGTGCTCTCGTTGTTTCAACTCTGATCTGGTCAGTGGTGTGCAGCCCAATCTTCCTGACGATGATTTTCGCTTTTTAGACCAATGAAAATTCAGTAGACTATCCTCTTTTCAAGCGATGGTACATGTTCTGATGGGAGCGGCCAAAATCAGGGGGTTAGTTGAACGGGTAGCTCCATCCACCATGTTGGTTGATCTATGATCAATAACGTCCATTCGATGACTATGATCGTCCTATCTTTTACAGTTTTCATATACTCTCAATTTTGTTTATTATACGCTCATTATATTTCATTTATTCTCGCGTTATTACATACTCCTTTCTGATCAAATGACCCGTAGGTGCAAGCATTCTCCACCTCCATCCAATTTGAGTCATCGACCATCCGGACAAGACGATGATGCCGATGACGAGCTCTCAGAAATTTCCTGATACGTACGATTATCGCCGCCTTAAGGACGAAAATGCACAATTCTCCTCTCAAAGACATACTTGTAAGCGCTCTGCTCTTCGCCCACTAACTCCTCCTGGCGCCCAATCTCACGCCCCAAGTTGACGAGAGGTTCATATTGAAATCGATGATGATTACGAGCAGGAGCAAAGGCCCCCCGAGATATCTCACAAGATGGTATGGACTCTGATAATGGGACGACGATTTTCATATTCTAACCATTATTATAGCACATGACACGTAAGGAAAGGGGTGAGCACTGTGTAGTCTTGAAAGAGCTTTGGCAGGAGTTCACTTCCTTGGAATCTATTGACGAGGAGACAGGACAAATAGTTGGATCAAAATACGGTATCCAACAGATGCTTTCTGGTGTGGAAGCATTGGTTCTTGCCGAAGTGAAGGCCATCGCCAGCAATTAGGCAATATTCAGAAACCCTTTCGCCACTGATGCTGTCAAGACCGCCCAGATCCACTCGTGGTGGTATCATTATGTCACAAAAGTCAATCCGGCAATGAGAAACACCGACCCTTCTCATTCAAGCATTTCGGTGGAATTTATTTCATCCTCTTTATGACAATTTTAGTCTGACAGCATATAGGCCCTTGGCAAGATTACCTCCTCACGCACGGCAATGGTCTATCAGTGCAAGAACAAGGTGGATTGTTCATATGGCTTCCGAACAATGGACCAGGATGGAGTCAATCAATGTGTCGAACACCTCCTCGGTGGAGACCGACTCACATGCCCTGAGCGGACGAAAACAGTATGTCTGTAAACAATGTCAAAATGTGTCGTCTAATATATCTTTTTAGGATTGCAAGTATCGTTTTGGGGCGACCGAAATTGTGGACCTTCTTTACAAGACATTCTGTGCAGGAGTAAGACAATTGGGAATGAAAGACCGTGGAATGATCGATACAATCAATTTGACGTTCATTGTACTTGCAGCGACCGCAACTCACCATTCCCTTGAAGGATGGAAAACAACGGAATACAAGGCACCAGCTGAGTTTGGCCCTGGTGGAGGTGCACATTGTGAGATCAGATTCTATCATATTTGATAATGAATACTAACTGTCAATGCATAGTTGTATTTTGTCGTCTCAAAGCCGAGTTCCTTTCTACCTCCACTGAGGTCCAAACCAAGACAATTGAAGATGCCAAAATGATGATTTGTCGAAGGCAGAGATGGACAGGAGTTGTTGAGGTGAATGCATCAATGCTGTACAATGACCTGGGAGTACACAAGGAGGAGTACCTGTCATATGTCCCTGACGCGCTTGCTGATGTTTCTGACAACCCATTCCGTCGTATGACCGCCGAAGTTGAAGCTGGGCAATCTGCACTCCTACCAAGTCGCATGCAACATGATATGATCCCCAGTACTGTTGACGTCAGCGGCACCGGCAACACCAACACCAACAACATCAACGACAATTGCAATCACGATTTCAATGTTCCGGACCCCGAAAAAGTTCGTTCAGAGGATTATGGGAGCTTTGACTTCAACATATCTGGCCTCAATGACTGTTGAGAGAGAGCGAGTGGTATCTGATGCAGGTAATATAAATAATGGAGAGGGGACACTTATTTCGGTCTTTGTGATATCGTTTTTTCGTTCTTAAGATTGTTGTATTTCTTTTTCACAATCATTGCACCGACATTTGTAATCTTTAGTATCGTAATTGTCATCGGTCAGTAAACACTATATAAAATCCAACGTTTACTGAAGAAATATTTGTAACAACCATTTATGATGTCAACTCGTGAGAATTATGAGAACACATCATCTGCATACAAAAATTATTATCATGACAATAGATACTAACTTAGATCAAATGACCAGCCTTATCAATTTGAGTAAGTGCAGGATGACGACTATCGTGAGTTTGGAAAATTAAGCAAGCGTAAGGCATGGCCATACAAATTACAAGGGGTTTGAATGAAGCAAATGAAGGCGTATTTCAAACATCTCGACGACGAAGACAAGATGATCATTTCTTGCCTCAAATGCGGTCACGACCCCATTTGAGCCCATGGTATTTGACTTCACCAAAGTGATAACGAAAGTAGTATGGAGAGTTCGTGGAAATAACAGTACAACTGGAGCTCATTCATTAAAGCATAACAAAAGCTTCAGAACGTCGTCACTATGATGCAACTCGAAGGACCATTCTCGCCAACACCCACATTGTGTTTTGGCCTTCATGGGCGCAGCATGTTCAATAACCTTAATCAACAAAAATCTGTTTTTGCCAATGTAGAGAACTTGATTTAGACAAAAAAAGATGTCAGTTGCAGAAGTCAATTGCAGAACCAAAGTCCACCCAGTATGCAATGTGATTGATAGATAAGTGGCAGCTAACAATATTGACTGTCATTGACTGGCAATACTTATGGGGGAAACTTATCATCAGACAAGCTGTATTGGATAAGGTTGGAAAAGGAGACTGATAAAAAGAAAAAAAAGAAAATTCAAATAAATGCATGAGAACTTGAGAGAAACAAAAATAGATAGAAGTCTTTTGGGCAATAGCAATTGTACATGGCAAACTATTACTTGATGGGTTGAATTGACTTTCTATTGTTTTCAAATCTGTTTGTTAGTTCATGGACTCAACCATCAACAACTTGGCAGGCTGAAATTTCAGCTTGAATTTGAATCGAAGTTCCATTTGTGGGTTGGGAGGTATAACTTGTTATATTGATTAAAATGTAGAATAAACTTGTTCAAGATCTGTTTTTTATAATTATATCCTATTTTCTCTATCTTTTATCCCTTTATGGTACTTTTGCAGCTCTTTAGGTCTTGTCCATCTTTTTTCTATATCTTTCTAGTCACTTCCCGCATTACTATAAGTGAGCTCTACCTCTGAGATTTACCAGTTAGTTAATATTATAAGTAGGCTGTAATTATAATGGCGGGAGCTGAGTGATGGCCCTGGGCTAAAGCCGGATACTATCCCAGTATGTTGATTCTTGACAGGAGTACAATTGTACTCCAGTGATCATCTTTCCTTTCGATGATATAACATCATCACTAATTTCCGTTTGCAAGTATATCTATTTCTATTCTTGACCACAGGGCCATACTGGCCCCTATCCATACTTACACTAACATTGCTCTTCAGCAAGCATATATATTTCAAATATGGAACACATAATCAATATCTTTTTTCCAATGTGTCTCTAAACTTACAAAAACATACAAAACTGCAAAAAACAAGCAATTATTCGTTAAATTACTTTTGTCAAGCTCTCTTCAACTCAACTTTTAATAATGTTTGTAAGTAGCAGGGAACTCTCTACACATTGATAGTGGGCTACCAGACAACAAAATCAATTATTGGAATCCAGTGGTTCCGAGGATGTTGATAACAGAACAAGGCAGAAATCAATACCAATTACAATACTGAAGATCAGGATTTTCACTCTCCAGATGATTATATTCATCAAGAGGATTACAACAGATATATTGGCAAAAAAACCAAGGCATGACCAGAACATACAGAGGCCTAGGGTGCAGCGGTCACTTCAGACGAAACCTCTTGAGCCCTGTTGTACTGTAGCACTGCACGTTCATATTTATGGCCCTTGGTATTCTGTTTGCACCTCCCAACATAAGATTTTATGCTGATACAGCCATGCAGTGCCCTCACATCTGATGGATGCAGTATCCCTTACTGAGACAGCCATGTAGTGCACTCATATCCTACTCAGGCAGAATCTCTTACCGATGCAGTCATACAGTGTGCGCATCCGTTGATCGACAACACAACTTCCACGACACCTTAGTGCAATGAACACTTTAGAAAAATACAGTATTCACTGCATCAGACAATCATATACTGACTGCAATTGCATTGACATCCCATGCAGCGGATTCGGTGTAGTTTGTATGATGTTCAATTTTCGAGACTACGTATTAAATATTTCTGTTCCAAATGCCGCACATTCTAAATTCTATTTAATATATTGCCGGCAGCTAGAAGCACATCCTTCAAACTACTCTCTCATTTGCAGT
Source organism: Trichophaea hybrida (assembly GCA_015178995.1). Lineage (NCBI taxonomy): Eukaryota > Fungi > Ascomycota > Pezizomycetes > Pezizales > Pyronemataceae > Trichophaea > Trichophaea hybrida. The sequence continues at coordinate 35,195 of WHVE01000712.1, read as the reverse complement.
TATCCACCAACTCTCACTCTGCACTCTTCTTCTCATCCTCATCCTCATTCTCATTCTCATCCTCATCTTTATCCTCATCCTTATCCTTATCCTCATCCTCATCTTCATCCTCATCCTCATCCTCATCCTCATTCCCATTCTCATTCTCATTCTCATTCTCATCCCCATGCTCATGCTCATCCTTATCCTCATGCTCATGCTCATGCTTATGCTCATCCTCATCCTCATTCTCATTTTCATCCTCATCCTCATCCTCATTCTCATCTTCATTCTCATTATCATTCTCATTCTCATTCTCATTCTCATCCTCATTCTTATTCTCATCCTCATCCTCATCCCCATCCTCATTCTTATTCTCATCCTCATCCTCATCTTCATCCTCATTTTCATCCACATTACTATTTTCATTACCATTTTCTTTCTCATCCTTGTCCTCATCCTTGTCCTGATCCACTTCAATTTTGATTTCATTATCAAGTTGCAGGCCATGGTGTTGCCAAGCATAATTCCTGGCACTGTAAATGTCATGATGTTTTTTGTCATTATCATTGTTGCCATCTTTAACCCCATCCTCAGAATTGAAATGGAAATTATTAACAAAGGGGATGCTGATTGCTGAAATGATTTGAGTTTCAATGTCCAGCTCCATCATTGGAGCATACATTGCTGTCTTGTTTGACACCACCCAATGAGCTTTCAATGCAGCAGCAGGCGTATTATTTGCTCCATTTTCATGTAGAATGAAGTTGTTTTAAGCTGCCCATAACGATTTGATTGTCTTCTGTCTCAATGGAGATGGGAGATCATTCCAAATATTGGTGAAATCAGTATAAGTCTCTGCCAAATGTTTGAGCAAATATATGCATTGTGAAAACCATACTTACCGCCGTCATCATCTCAATTGAAGTAGTAATCCCACTCTGGCCTGTGCTGCCAGATTTAAAAGTCATTCGTTTCAATCTTTGTTGCAGCTAAATCGCGATTTCATCGACACTCTGTTAGTTCGTGATACAATGCCGTACATGTTAACACAATCAGTGCAGGGGGAGGCTGTTCTCCAATCCAGTCGTGGAAGCTCTCTATTGACCTACCACATGGCCACATTCATCGAAAGAAATGTTGATAGAGCAATTGGGTAATCCCCTTGGCAAGAAAGTATCTAGCTTGTTAGTGATGGTGTTAGCGATGGTGACAGTTGTAGACAGAACTCACCTCAAACTCATTTGCACAATTGCATGGATGCACAGTCAATGTGAAATGTAACTGTAATTGGTCACTGTGTATGCAGTGTTCATTGTCTTCTAAACGATATCAGTTGTATTGTCTCCCTACACAATCATGGGCCTTCTTGATCATGTGCAATCCGACTGCATTGCAATCATTTTTGATCTGACATATGGCCAGTTAGTCAACGAGAATACATTTCTGGGAGATACTTAACTATATTGAGACACTTCTTCTGATATTCTGGTAGGCCTATATTGACTTCTTACTGTATGCATGTCTTGGGCCAGTATAGTACAACTGACTTTGTGTGAAAACGATATGTTAGTTGGTATCTAACACTCTCTGAATTGTATCAGCTACCAGCATTAACTCAGCTTCAGTTAGAAATGTTCTCTAGCTCAGCATTTTCTTCTGCATCATGCAATACATTTTGTTCTGTTCAGCCGTCACTCAAAGGTTGCCTGGGGCAAGGACACTTCGACTGCCATATTGTTTGCTGCTGAATCGCAGACTTGAATGGGTATTCAGTGGAGAGGATGGAATAAATTGTGAATTCGATTATGCTGGGTGTGGATTCTGGAGCTGACTACCGTATGTCGCTTAACGAATACTGACCGAAATGATACTGGGTGTTGGCCATATGCAATTGGAAGCTTGATTTGGTGGGGAAGAGATGGATTTAGGGCTGGATTTGGCACAGATACAATGGGTGTCGATGCTGAGACAACCTGAACAGTCGAATCTTTAATACATCATGGTATAGCCTTCATCTGATTTCATTTCTGTTGGTCAGCATGCAATGTGGATTTCTTCTTTGTACTATTGGCAGAGTGTGGCATGAGGGAAACAAGTTCAGGCGTTGCTGTGTGGCTTTTGCAATTGAGAATATGGCCTTGTGCAGTGGCCTGGTTTCAGTAATTTTCAAAAGGTAAGTGAGTGCAGAAACAGTGCCAAAAGCATGCTGTTGCAGTAAATAGAGTTGCGATTTGGATTTCACAATGCAGACAAAGATCATTGCAGTACAGAAAAGGAACAAGTTGTCACATAAAGGGTAGATTTACATGACATTGTAGTAGCTTGTCACAAAAGTATCACATACCATCACGAATCAGACAGAAGCAACTTCTGAAGAGGCAAATACAGCCTGGCTAGCCCATATCCAATGCAAAATATTAGAAAACCCATACCCAAAACCAATATACAGGAACCAAATCCCCAATACATAGTGAGCTTGCTAGTTGGTCGCAGGAACGATCAGAGACATACTTAAATAAGTCAATCAATCACTGGTGAAGAAAACCCAAATCAAACTAAAAACAACTCTGTAAAATTCAAATAAGCTTACCTGGCCATAATACTATATGCAAAGACCCAATCTAATCCAATCCATTACCAGCCCCAAGACACCATCCTAATATATATCTCAGTATGCTAGTCCCTTGTAACACTATTAGATGTACTGAAAATCATAAGTCAAAAATACCTCCCGCTGAAGTCAAATGCAGTGCCTCAAGCTGTGTAAAGTTCATACTTGCATTGGCATATTGGTGTATGCCCATTGCCACTGACTCCAACAGTTCAACACTCTCTGACCCCGGCACATTGTCATATATTGCCTCACACTCTATCAACACCCTGGCCATTATCAATCTCATCTCGCACTGCATCTCTATCTGTGTGTTCACTTTCTGCCCCTCCACCACTTACGAAGTAGCTTCCACAATTTGTGATCTCTTGTTCTTGAATTGAGCAACTACTGGGTCCTTTACTGATTCCTCCAGCACAGCTGACGACTCCATTTCAAGCAGCGCAGTGGACATGACTTGGAGAGGGACAAACTTGATACAGAGAGTACCAGTAACCTCCAGTTGTGCCTTTGCTGCGATGTGGCCAGTGGCAGTCACCTCTGGTTGGGTCGTTGCTTGGTGATGTATTGAGATGAAACTGGGAGCAGGGGTTGGACTATTGGTCGGTTTGGAGGTACCAGGTGTTCTTGAAAGAAATAGTTGATGTTGTGGTGGTGGGGTTCATAGAGTAGCCCTTGCAATACTTGGAGGTGCAACTGCCATCTCCTGCGAAACAGCCACAACAATGAGAGGGTTGTAAGCTGCAACAGAGCAGAAGGTGGCAAAAGAATTGTTGCTATTCATTTGAGTTGCATCACGTGGCCACAGACAGGTTTTGCCAGGCATAACCAAACACCCCAGAATTCAATTCGCATGCCTCGCAGAACATAGCTGACTCACAGCACCTTCTAGTATCTTTGATGTGAGACTCTGGATTCTTGAAAGATGCCATCTGTTTGCACGGTAGTGTATGAAGAGGTCATCCAAACAGTCGTAGTCTGCTGGATTGTTTACATGGTCCATAACATAAACCCCGAAGGTCTATGCAAGGTTTGGGGCAGTGTGAATGGCATTGGTCACAATGTCATCTAGTTTTCCTTTCATCTGAAGGGTATTGGCAACAATGGTAGGTGGCATTCCATATTTGCAGGATGGTTGGTTCACCTTCAGTTTCCCGAGATAGCAGCTGCCATTCATTGCATGGCATTTCCAATGATTGCAGTCATCGCAGGAGGCAGTGTCAATTTCGGTGTCTGTGTTAGTGTCAGTATCAAAGTCAAGGTTTGTGTCAGTATTGGTGTTGGAGTTGGTACAGATGTCAGTTTCAGTAGGTAGGAGAGGGCTTTCATTGTGATACTGATTCATCTGGACCTGAGATTTGTTCAAACAGTCCCAGGAAAATGGTCGGAGCTCACTCTACCATTTGATGTATTGTGGTTGTGTTGATGCCCACTGATTCTACATTTGCAGAAACTGTCCAAAGTGCCTTGTCATCATGGAGTCCATAAATAGGATATCATCAATCCAATCAATTGCATCATGATTGATGATACTGTGAATTGCGTATATCCGAATATCTCCACAAATGTACTTTGTCATGAACTTCTTCGCAAAGCAATTTAGGAGTAGAGTATCCTTTATGACATAAGTTCTGGGGGGCTGAATGAGATCATTTTGGGTGGCATTGCAATATTCTGAGCTGTATATATGAGGGGTAAGAAGGGTGAGGCAGGGTTAGGGTCAATGTGTCTATAACAGTGATGGGAGTAAATACCAAAAGATAGAGTGGATAGAGAAAATGGAGAAGAATCAAAATTGAAGGAGTATAAAGCATTATATATACAGTGCAAAGTGGACCATCTAAGGTGCAAGAATGATAGAAGCAGCTCAAAGAAGAGTCCAAAAAGTTGGTGATATCACACATCGTACTTGAACAGAAGTGTTCCCACTTGTGACTCATAATTGGTGCTTCTCTTCCAGCCCAAATCATGTACAGCATGATTCATTCGACCCTGGGAGCTATTTGAACCAGTTCTGGAGTATCAGACACTGTTGTGAAGTGATTGTAGGGACAAAGTATCAAAATCTGCCATTTAGAATCTGTACCATAAGGCTGTGAGATCAAGTTCCAAATAATGATGCTGTGCGGTGTCATTAACAGTTGGAACCTGCCATTTAGAGTGAAAGAAATGTCGCCAGCATCTCTAACTGTGCATACATATCAAGGCACACCAGTTTGACTTAATGCTATGGTGTTATGAATTGTGAAGACAAGTCTTGGCACAAAACAGGAGTAATATTGTATGTTTTTGCCTGTATTTTGCCAGTCAAGTGCACTAACCGCCCAAATGCACTTGCAGCCAAGTGACTTTGGAATCCAAGTATACTTTGAAGCCTGCATTGAACTGCAAGCAAACCAGATCAAGGTGATGCTCGAAGCAATTCATGTAATAATAAGTCTTGGAACAAAAAACAATTGATAATGAATATTTTTACCTGTGTTTCGCCAGTCATGTCCACTAGCAGCCAAATGCACTCGCAGCCAAGTGGATTTAGAGCCCAAGAGCTCGTTCAAGCCTGCATTGAACCGCAAGTGTACCAAATCGAGGTGATACTCTAAGAAATACATGTTTATGGGCAATATGTCCGCCTTGCAGAGTTGCGATGGCATTATACTTAATTCAACTACCCTTGCAAGGCTATGACCCATGAATGGCAACAACCCCATATTCAAGACTTTCCGCCAACTTCATATACAGCTGTCAGCATTGCCTACACCATGTCCACCTTAGCTTCCATATGAACTCTGAATCATTTCTGTTCTATTTGCTTGAAATCTTACAAGTCAGACCTGTGGCTCAACGAACACATTGACAGTGATTATGCTCGATATTGGACCCGACTTCTTGAGGCAATGACAGACTGGAAGCCCCATGAATGAATTCGAAACAACTTTCAGCAATCTGTCTACAACTCTCTGTGTGGTTTTGATATAAGCCATAATCAGGTCAAAGATCCTGACGCGTTTCCCCATTGCATACACCATTGTATCTCAAACCTTCCGAATTGGACTCGAACCAAATTGCAAACTTCTCATATTCCGATGCTGGTGCCTCAGACGCATACCATCGGACCACAGATGAAAATGATATTGAGCAGTGCTTGGACAACCCATTTCATCCATTGGATATTGAGGAGGAGTACAGTTTTGTACAGCTGGTCACATTAAAGGTGTTCCTGCCAATGTCATTGATGACTTACCACAGGGCAACTGTGGCTGTACAGAGAGTGTGCACAATTCTCTGAAATCAAATTTCCACTACCGACAGAAAATAGATGCGATGGAGGATGGTCTTGGCCATGGCTCCTAGATGATAGCCACATTGCCAATGGCATGGAGTGTGCAGCCTCCAGATGCAATTGAGTTTTGGAACCGTAATTAAACATTGTGCGGAATGGCTACATCGGCAGCCAGCGTCTGTGGAACATCCTGCATATACTGGGAAACGTTGCTTCAATAATTCTGGGTACGGTGTAAACAATGAGATGCATACTGAAGATTGGTGCTGGGATACGCAGGTAAACTTCCTTCTTATGCCCTAGAAATGGTTTACAATTGTGTAGACAACACTACCTATCGGTGCCATGGTGGTGCCAATGATACTGATGTCTAACCGTACCCACCTCATGAACATCTCTGGTGATGTGATAGTATGGCTGATATATATAACAATCAGCAATCTAACAGCAACCATATGCATGAAGCACACAGTACAAAGCATCTTGTTCGTAGTCTATTTGCCCATTGCTGTGAAGATGCATTATGTTCTCCTCAAAAGAAGAAATACTCCAAGGAAAGATATCCAAATAGTCCTTTGGGACGTGCTCCAGCATCTGTTGCAACTATGATTTAATTCAGAAACTTGCACCTTCTATGTCCATTGTACCAATGGGAACTTGTGGCATTGATATTTGCCACTGGCAACATGGATGGCTGATTATACAAACCACCGTGACCTTTATCACATCATGAATCGTGTACGCTACTGGTGCAAATGCCTCAAGCAGGCAATGGGTACTCTACCAAACCGACATAAGGGACACAACCTCCACGATCATGATATTTATGGTATGCTCAGCGATTCAAATACACCTCTGAGTATTGCTGAACTCAAACTCCAGAATGTCAATCCAGGATGTAATATCATGGTATCCTGATTGCGTTACAAGTAATTTCTCCATCTCAGATCTGCTTCTTACTATGCAAATTGGGATGTTGAAGTATATCCTGACATGGCTTCATAAATTGCTCAATCAGTATAAATTGCTAGACAAGTTCAACAATATTTCGATCTTGGTGCCTGCATACCTGCATATATTGAAGCCAAAATGTGCATATACGGAGATTTTGCATTGGAATCGAGGAAATATCCAGCTGATGGCATGATTCCTTGTGGTTGACATATGCAATACTTTACGGGACCCCAGCCCCTCTCAACCTATCGTTTTTGATCATGCAGTTGAGTGCTCTCACTGGCTGATTGCATTCTATTACTATTATGAGCATAATTCTCACGACGATGAAATGCTAGACCTTATGGATAATGCTTTACATTGCTTCCACAATTTGAAGGATCAATTTCAACAATTCACAGTGGGCCAATGACTGGCAGCAGAGGCCAAAGAGAGACATACAGAATTGTATGCTGAGTATGATACCAAGTTGAATTGAGTGGAAAGCAAGAAGAAAATAGTACCCTTTGGACAGGGTATTCAAGACACATGCAAAGATATGAACAATTTCGAAATTGCCAAATACATTGGAGATAGTTGTGATTTCAACTTGCCCCAGATCCATCCAATGCAGCACTTCCAAGAGCAGATACAACAGTATGAATTGTCTAAACGGTAAGTACAGGAGATCTGAGAAAGCTCCCACTGGAAGCAAATGAAGGATGGATTTAATGCCTCAAAGAAGACCGGTAATTACTATACAAAGATCATGAACTACCACCGTCGGAGTGATGCATTCGCAGTAAGAAAGTCAAATTGCGATACTTGGAATCGTCAAAAAGATGTTCTACAGGGGACAACAGAAGTGATGACAGAAGTGACAATGGAAGCAAGTACTAGACATCAATCATTGAGGTTTTGTAACACCGGGAGCGTCACCCCTGGTTCACCGGTCAAAGTAGTAGCCGTACTCGGATTGGGACTTGCTTCGATTGTGGCGGTTTAGGAGCATTGCTCAGGATGTGGAAATAACTAAAAGATTCACAACAAAATGAATGGCTTTCCAAATCAGTATATTGTTAAGGCTTGTTCTCCTCCCTGAGAAAGTGATCGATGATCTGATGTCTTTCTACCCTAAAAGAAAACGAAGGTCTTTATACCTTCGTCTTCGCTCTTAACTGCTAATTACACTCTTTACTCTAGAACTCCCATACCTCAACTACTTTCGAACCAGTGCAACTAGTTTTGCAACTACCACCGGTCATTCGAGCCAATGCCCTTAACTTCACAACTACAGCAGAACTCAATCTCCCAGGCCCACCGTATCATTACCGTTGATAGATTATACTCGGACCGCTGATATCCTTTCTGGCATTGACAGCGCGGTTCCTGCCTTCCAGACCGGTGATATCCTTTCGATCTAATGTACCTCCAGACGAATAGGCTGCGTTCGATAGAGTAGCTTTGTTGTATGGTGCGGCGCATGCTTTTAGCTTTCGTTCAGTAGAGAGTAGCTTTCTCTAGCTTTCGTTGCGTAGCGATTAGCTTTCTCTAGCTGTATTGTTCAGAGCGGTGCGTTCTGTAGCTTTCGTTTTGTAGAGAGTTTCGGAGCGATGTATACTGTAGCTTTCGTTGCATAGAGAGTTTCGGAGCAATGAATACTCTATCTTTCGTTGCATAGAGAATTTCGGAGCGACTCTATTCTTGCTTTGCTCTGGCCTGAGCGGTGCACTCTAGATTTGTTCACCAGAGAAAAACTTCACTGGTCGAGAAGCGTCACTGCTCGAGAAGCATTGCTGCTCGAGAAGCTTCGCTGTTCGAGAACTGATCAGTTGGCGAAGCTTCCCTCTGCCCTCCAAGACTAGTAACAGCCGATGATGTCACAAGTGATCGTGTGTGTCCCCGCTCCGAGGGTAATATGTTAGGTATAACACTACCCCCTCTCTTACAGAGTTAATCTCTGAACGACCTTATTGCTCATTGCCTTTCGGTGATGAATGATCCAGCGTGCCCAAGAAGTGCTTTCGAGATCCACAGAGTTAGTCGGCACGTACAGACCATTTCGCTTCGACCTTTGCTGAGACATGCAAGCAAAGTCGACCAATCAAGTTGCTTACATCCATCTGAATCATGGCAGCAAGCAAAGTAGGCCAATCAGGTTGCCTGTGTGCTTTGCTTTCTTTTTCTTATGATGATCTGGAAAAATCGTGACCCCGCGTGCCCTTAAAACCATAATTATCCTTCTCTTGATCTGGAATAAATCATGACCCCTTGTGCCCTGAAAACCAAATCCTTCTCTTTCTTGATTCTCTTGATTCGGTAAAATATGACCCCTTGTGCCCTAACACCCCAATCCTTCGTCAGGTGTATTGCTAGCCGTTAAAAACCCTTCGTGGGGAAAAGGTACTAGCTCAACTGTCTTATCCTACTATCCTTCGCGGCCTGAGGATTCAGCTTATGATACACCTTCAATAACCCTTTGTCCTCGAAGTTCTCATAAGGTTCTTCTGTCCAATCTGCCTTGTCGGGGTATCCCTTCCACTTAACCTGGTATACAACTCGTTTCCGTTCTTTGCTATACAGGCTGCCCATGACTTCCTCAACTTCGTAGCCTGTTTCGTACTCGTAGCCATCTACATCATATCCAAGCTCATTCCGCATACTGGCTGAAGCAAGCTCGGGTGGTGATCTAATAGTGTTGTTGGCGAGTTGGTACGGTTCGATGAGTGATACATGAAAAGCATTGGGAATTTGCCATCAATTCAGTAAATTAAGCTCAATCTCTGTGGGTGAGAGCACCTTCGAGCCTTTGACGGGTCGGTGAAGCTTCGCATCTAATTTCTTAGAAGGCCTTCTAGTTTTGAGGTTCTTCCCATTTAGCATAACTAAATCGCCAACCGAATACTTCAGAGGTTCTTAGAACGTTCATCATGGTACTTCCCCATCGTCTCCCGTGCATGATCTAAGCTCCTACAGCAAAGTGTATGTATGCTCGTCATCCAGTGAACGTAGTTCCTGGATGCCAGATTCTTCGCTCAGGCTTCGATGGGCCAATTCGTTTGAGGATCGAACCCAAAATTTATAAAGAATGGTGATATTCCCGTAGCGGTGATGAGAGAGTTATTGTAGACATACTCTGCCATCAGTAACATCTCAAACCAATTATCCTGCTCGTAATTGCAGTAATTCCGCAGATAGCATTCCAGCGTTTGGTTGACACTTTCTGTTTGCCCATCTGTTTGAGGGTAGAATGGCGAAGAAATCTTTAGTCTAATATCAAGAGCTTCGACTAGAGCTTTCCAGAACGCGGAGGTGAATCAATCGTCACAATCTGACACTATGTTTGATGGTAGGCTATGAAATCTCCATACTTCTTTTAGGAATATTCTGCCCAAATCCGTAGCTTTCTTCTGACCATCTTTCAGTGAAATGAAGTGTGCCATTTTCGTAAAACGATCGACGATAACCCATACCAATGAGCAACCGTCTGACACTGGTCAATCGATAATGAAATTCATAGAAATTGTATCCCATAGGCGGTATGCTTATTCGGGAGGTTGGAGGAGTCCGTAGCGAGTGTGACTAGCTGCATTATTCCTTTGGCACTCTGGGCATGAACGGACATAATCTTCGATGAATTTCTCCATTTCCGGCCCAAACATATCCTGTCGATCTAAATAACCTCCAGACGAATAGGCTACGTTCGATCGAGTAGCTTCGTTGTATGGCGTGGTGTATGCTTTGAGCTTTGGTTGGATAGAGAGTAGCTTTCTCTAGCATTCATTGTGTAGAGATTAGCTTCCTCTAGCTTCGTGTTGGCACGGTGTGTTCTCTAGCTTTCGTTGCATAGAGAGTTTCAGAGCGATGAATACTCTAGCTTTCGTTGCATAGAGAGTTTCGGAGCCATGTATACTCTAGCTTTCGTTGCATAGAGACTGTCGGAGCGATTCTATTCTTGCTTCACTCTGGCCAGAGCGGCGCACTCTAGATTCGTTCACCAGAGAGAAACTTTGCTGGTGGAGAAGCGTCACTGTTTGAGAAGCATTGCTGTTCAAGAACTTTGCAGTTCGAGAAGCTTCACTCTGGCCTCCAAGACTAGTGACAGCCGATGCTGTTGGGAGTGATTGTGTGTGTCCCCGCTCCGAGGGTAATATGTTAGGTATAACAGGTTTATATCTCTGCAACAGCATAAAGGAAATAAGGAAGTCATGGAATTTCATGGCCTCTTGAAACAATCTGTGATAATATCCTCCAAGATCGATTATATTAGGACACCTGTGATTTTTTATACTGCTCAACATCGATTAGGATGATCCCTCAAGCAGTATAGTTGCAATTGATCATGTATTGGATGTAAAATCATGCAACAAGCATGGCAAGCACATCATTCAGACGCCCAGATATACAGGAGATAAACTATGTATTCTGGGGCTGCCTCCCATGACTGCGTAGGGGTTGAGACTTGGTATTGTAATGAGGGGCAGAAACTGTTTGCACCACGCTGTGCAGGGATATATACAGTACTAGATGCTTCAATCTATTCAAGCTGCAAGTCATTTATCTTCCTGGCAAAAATCCATTTTGGCTAGCATTGGTTGAAGTGACAAAGTCTACAAACTGTGGAATGCCGGAAAGTGCATCACAGCCAGTCAGGATAGTGAAATAGAAATCTGGAGATGCATATGCAGTTATTAGTGCAGGAATATTGTGGGTACAGATCACTTACTTCTAGAGAAGTCAATCTTGTCAAAGTTGGAAAATCAAAAATCGGTAGTTATTAGTCATATAGACCTAGTAACGCAGAACACTGTTAATCATATGCTGGAGGATTGGTTGAATACAGTGGTGCCAAAGGTATAAACAATGTTCAGAAGTATAAATAGATTTAATAGACTTAAGAAGGGAATACATTGAGAAAGGGAGATGGTATAGTGATATATCTAGTGCGCAGTATTGTTATTATGATGAACAGAACAGTATAACCATCAAGCACCAAGCTCCATGCAATTGCAATGGTTGCACAAAGAACGCTGTATATCAAATGTCACAAGGCACTCAGCAGTATAATATGCGGACTGTATGAATATATAGTATAAAGAAGTGTCTTGCAGGGCATCGCATCGTATCATCATTGATATACATATCACCCTGCCTACCGATATTGCAGGTGCACCTGCAACAGAACCTACACCTGGAAGCAATGAATGTATCAGGGTACAGTGATGTTTTCCAGATGCCACTGGCAGGGTTGTTGAATTTCAGGTACCATGCCACACACAGATTATTCGGTAGCTTGGGATATATACCAGGTAAGTTTTACTCCATTCAATTCAGATATATCCTCCTGTAACACAATGCCTTGCAACCTCTAACTATGTGCAATTCATGATGATATTCTACATACAATGAAACATTGGACTTATGTGTCCCATCTTTTGTTTGCCATCAGTACAGAAGAGTGGTTCTTGCCCATGGAGTATCAGTGGAGAAATTTGGCTCAATTTGCATGACCACAGGATTCAGAATTACCTTTGCCCTATTATGCAATGATTCTTAAAAGATACTGACATATATTCTAACTTCTACTCTGACAAGGAGAGGCTCCAATATCACAACATATGATATACTTCAACTCTGACTAGGCAGTCAAACTGATATTAACTCCGATGGCTGACTCTGACACAGATGGTAAATCAACTCTTACAGAACAACCTAACCAATATTGCCTCTGATTGCCATCTCTGATCCAGGCACAATGATATAACTTTAACCCTGACAAGCTGTCCCAATCTTACTATATACAGTCCAACATTGACTCTGTGAATGAGGAAGCCGCCAAAAATGGACATTGTAGAGTGGAGGGGGAGGAGATAAGCACTGCCACTCTATTTGACAATATAACTAATCCAAACCCGTATATTGAGGAGATTTGTCACAGTTGTGTCGAGTGAGGATTGAGGGAGGAATATGGATCGATGATTGGAATACAGGAATACGAAGGAAATCAGGTTTCGTTGGTTGGAATGAGGTTTTGCTGGAAAGAATCAGGTTTCGTTGGTTGGAATCAGGTTTCGTTGGTTGCGTTGTAAATATGGCGTGATGGTTATGGGTAGGCCGCGGACTGAAAGGGTTGCTACATAGTTGGGGGAGTTAGGATGTATTTCGGAACGAGTGAGCAAAGGTGACGACGGTCGCATTAACTGTATATAAGGATGCTGGATTTGCGGAGGATAGCTTTGTTCTTCACTCGTTCTCTAGTCTACAAAACAATCAATACTTCGGCACCAACCTCTGTTCACTTCTGTGATTCCGGATTTCGAGTCTCTAGTTTGTTACGCAGTACCGCGATCACTGTGTCCTCCCGTTTGGTTTTATAACCCTAGAACTCCGAGCCTTGAAACCTTGACAGAAAACGAGTGTACAATCGATTCTACCGGTTATAATCAGTATATGTGCCGCTACTTTCATCAAAGCGGTTGTTACTTTTGCCACAGACCATGCAACCCCCTTTGTTCCTGTTAAGTCAGTTGGAAACTTCGAAAACAAGCTCACAGTACACTGCTTTGGAGACACTCGTGCGTTGTGTGCCTGTGGAAACATCGACGAGAAGGATCCACACTGTGTTAAATGCCAGCGTACGACAGCAACAAACCTCAACACTCCCAATCATTTCCTCGACCTAGCTGGTCGCACCCTCAACCTCTTCGAACAAGAACCCCTGAACGCCTTTGATACCATCGACGCTATCCTCAACGAACCGGAGGAACCCTTGGATTCATACTTCTGGGACGAACCACAAGCGGTATCTCCTTGGAATAGCTACTGGACAGAGCAGCAAGCAACGGAGGAGGCCCCAAATCGACGACACAGTATTTAAAAATTCTGGACCAAGTATTACGGTCTTCACGTCGATGCCAGAACGAGGAACCGTGCTACTGCGAACATAACTGCGGAGGGACGCATACAACAATCGGCAGAGCAGCAGAAGCTCAATCAACCAAATCTGAATCGACGATCAAGCAACACAGAAGGACATAGAAAGCCAAATTCGGGGCGGATTACCACGAACGAAAAGCAACAAGGGAAAGAAGTTGACCGCGAGTCACATCCGGCCCTTTACCAACCCCACTGATCATCGTAACAACACCCAGCAAACACGAGGTGTTCTTCTGGTAGATGGTCAATCCATTTCTAGAAGCAGAAATCAAAGCGGCAGTCCAACAAATCCAAAACAACATAAACGAAGTCAGAGACTGTTTGACAGAATCCGCCTCCTCACAGCCGCCTCTCTACATCATCAGAAAGATGTCCGGAGAATCCTCGAGACCAACTCGCGAAGTCACGTTGACTGGAGCCTTACAGACAGAGCTGGAAATGTGGCAACAAAAAACATAGAAGCCATGAGCGAAGTACAGCTCAGGGAGCACATCGGGGACATCAACAAAGGGCTGAAAGCAATAAGCCAACTACCAACGACCACCAGACTGAACGAATTGCTGAAGGAACAGCAATCTGTGAAGAATGCGGAAGTACGAATATCGGAATTGTTGGCAGAAGAGAAAAAGTCGTCCAGAAAGGGACAATCTGAAGCAGGAACTACTGCTTACTCAACAAACAGCGGCAACAACAGAAACACCGCAAACATGCAGTCATGGGGACCTGGTTGAAGAAATCCGGATCCTAAAACAAGCATTGGAGGAAGCAAACCCAGACCTGGCGGAATTGAAACAAGATCTGGAAGATGCTCAAGCTCAAATGGAGAAGTTTAGGGACCTGGCAGAAGAAAATCGACAACAGGTAACCAGGATTCTGAAGTTAACAGAAGGAAGAGGGGGAGAATCAAGAGTAAGAACAGAAGGGGAAGAGCGAGAAGAGAAGGTAAACGACATCACCAGCTTTTCAGGAGAAGATAGGAAGGAACTTCGAGGGTGGAAGGTGCAGCTAGCATTGAGATAGCCGGAAAACCAAAGGCGTTCAACAACGAGCAGAAGAAGCTAAGATACGCGGTTGGATGTCTAAAGGGAGTGGCCCTGGCACAGTTAATGCCACACTGTGACGAAATCTCAGGGGAAGTCAAACTCAATACCCTGAAAGACCTAGTTACCTGCTGGATGTAGCATTTGGAGATCAAGACAGAGCAGCAACGGCGAAGAGGGAACTCGAGAAACTCAGCAACGAGACCGCGAATTCTCCCAGTACTAGCGGAATTTCAAAGATACGTAGTAGACACCAAGTGGAACGAAATGCACAACTGGACGCATTACGAAAGGGATTATCCAACGAGCTCAAAGACTCCATACAACATATCGAGAGCCAGAAAGCATGATCAATTCGTCAAGATGTGTCAAAAAGAGACTCGCAACTGAGAAGGAGAGCTGCGGAAAAGAAATCCGGGAAATGGGAGGGTTACAAAAGGTCCGATTCAACGACCAACACCACATCCGCCCCAGACGCTGCACAGCAGGATCAGTTCCAGGTTATCACGGTCCCGCTCCAATGGACCTTTCGGCAGTGAAAGAAAGAAAATCACACCTGAGGAAAGAAAGAGACGAAGGGAAGGAGGATTATGCATGTACTGTGGGGATAGCAGACATTTCGCAGCATCGTGCCCAAGGAAGCTGAAGGCAGCATCAGACAGACGGAAGTATCACTTTTAAGAAGGCAGCAAATGAAGAGATGCAGATTCGACAACAGGAAAAGGAAAGGAAGTGGAATCGGGAAAAGTTTAGTCCAGTGCAATAAGGATGGCAATTGCGCTGGAAACGAATTTCCTTTGTCAGTCAATGCTAGTTTTGGTATTTCGCAGTTTTCTATATCAAGCGCAGAAATAAAGAGTCTTCTATGGAAAGCAAACATCTCGTTGTGAAATGCTCGCTGAAAATAGAAGACAAGATCATTGATACCCACGCTTTGATAGACTGCGGAGCTACTGGAATAGCATTTATTGACAAAGATTCGTCCGCCATCACCAATTACAAGAACAAGAATTAAAAGAATCAAGAGAATTAGAAGTTATAGATGGAAGACCCATCGAATCAGGAACCATCACCACTATGGCTAAACTGAACTTAGGCATACGCGGACATCAGGAACAGTTACCAGCATTCGTTACGAAACTTGGACACTATCCAATCGTACTGGGATTACCATGGCTACAACTTCACGATGTTACAGTCAAATTCCAAAAGAAAAGAATAGATTCGAAAGCGATTACTGCCAGAAGCACTGTCAATATCATTTGAGCGTATGGGTGTGGGAAATCATATGGAAACAACGGAATCCGATGGACCAAAACTGGACATATGTGCCATAGCAGCAGCTCCATTCATGAGACGGAATAAAAAGGAGAAACTCAAGGTGTACCGGTAACTTTATATGAAATCAACAAGGCCCCAGAAGTGAAGGACCTTCAAGAAAAACCGCTGGAACAGTTAATTCCCAAGGAATATCATGAGTTTCTCCCCCTCTTTGATAAAGTAATTGCTGAAAGGCTACACCACACAGACCATACGATCATAAGATCACACTCCAAGACGGATTCACCCCACCCTTTGGACCAATATACAGCCTGTCAAGAGAAGAACTCAGGTCCTAAAAGAGTGGATTGAAAAGAACTTGTCAAAGGGATTCATCAGATCGTCATCATCACCATGCGGGGCACCGGTGTTGTTCGCACCAAAACCGAATGGAGGCTTACGACTATGCGTGACTACCGAGGACTCAACGAAGGAACCATAAAAATCGATATCCGTTACCGTTAATCCAGGAAACCTTGTTGAGATTGTCAAAAGCCAAGTGGTATACCAAACTGGATGTCCGAGACCATACAACATGATTCGAATAGCAGAAGGAGACGAATGGAAAACGGCGTTAGGACTCGTTATGGCCTGTTCGAATCCCTCGTTATGCCCTTTGGACTCACCAATGCCCAGCTAGCTTTCAGGAATTTATCAAGATACTCTTCGCCCCTTTCTGGACATCTTCTGTACGGCATTCCTGGACGACATCCTTATTTACAGTGACAATTTCAGGAACATAAGGAACACGTCAGAGCAATAATGACGATGCTTAAGGAGGCCGGTCTGTATCTGAAAGCGGAAAAATGCGAGTTTCATTAACAGGAAGTGAAGTATCTGGGATTGATAGTTGGGGTAAATGGAATTAGAATGGACCCGGAAAAGGTAACGGCGGTTACGGAATGGGAAGCACCGGCAAGCTCAAGGAAGTTCAAGCATTTTTAGGATTCGCAAACTTCTCCGAAGGATAATAAGAACTATAGCCGGGTGTCCAACCGTTAACCAAACTTACAAAAAAGCTGGACCCTTTCACTGAGGCCCTGATCAAAAGAGAGCATTTGCCGAATTGAAGGAAGCATTTACAACAGCACCAGTCCCAGCACACTTAGACTAAGAAAAGGAAATCGTCCTGGAGACCGAGGTATCGAGTTATGTGTCCACGGAAGTATTGTCACAGTACGACGATCAGGGAATCCTCCATCCAGTGGCATTCTTTTCGAAGAGACATACACCTGCGGAAGAAAATTACGAAATCTATGATCAAGAGCTAGGAGCCATCGTTAAAAGCCTGGAACAATGGAGACCGGAATGTGAAGGGTCAGTACATCCTATAAAATACTGACAGACCACAAGAACCTCGAATACTTTATGACGTCAAAGCTACTCAACTGAAGGCACACAAGATGGTCGGAATTCCTATCAAGATTCAAGTTCAAGATCATATACCGTCCAGGAAAACAGGGTCAGAAGCCCGATGCACTCACCAGAATGACAGGAGACATTCCTCCAAAGGGGGGGCAGAAAAAACCCAACAAATCGTGCTGAAGACGGAAAATCTTGACCAAAGAATACAGAAGGGATTGGTGGTAGCATTTGCGGAAGTAGTCAGTCGAAAAGCAGATGAAGTTAGCTCAGAAGAGTTGTGGAATTGGATTCAAAGGGTGTGCAAGGACTGCCCGTATGACAGCAGCGAAGGACTGTGTGCCAACGCCACGGAAATCATCAGCGAAGAAACTTCAAAGAAACTTCAACTGATAAAGGATCATCACGATACACCGGCAGCAGGACATCCAGGACGAGCAAAAACCTTCGAACTCCTCAAAAGAACCCATCAATGGCCAGGTATGAGGAAGGACGTGGACAGATATGTACGAAATTGCCACGTATGTCAACGCCGCAAAGCAATCCACCAGAAAATCCACGGATGGCTCAAACCACAGGAAATACCGCAACAACCATGGAAGGATCTGAGTATGGATTTCGTGGTGGGACTACCGGAGAGCGAGGGGTACAATGCCACATGGGTAGTGGTTGATAGGTTGTCAAAAATGAAACATTTAGTACCATGTCGGCACGATACAGACGGCAAGAAGCTGGGCGAGATGTTTATAAGAGAGGTGTTCAAGTTACATGGCTTACCAGACACCATAGTATCGGACAGACGACCCCAATTCGCGTCAGAGTTCTGGAGACATGTTTGTGAATCACTCGGAATCGAACGAAGGCTGTCAACCGCGTTTCATCCGCAGACAGATGGACAAACAGAACGAATGAACGCCGTGATGGAACAGTACCTCAGGGCCTTCGTCAATTATCAACAGAACGACTGGGCACAGTGGCTACCAATGGCAGAATTCGCATCAAACAATCACGCCTCGGAAACAACTGGATGCTCACCATTCTTTGGCAATTACAGGTTTCACCCAAGAATGACCTTTAGTCAACATCCGATTCAGAATGGAAACAATATCAGGGAAGTAAACGCAAACACCCTCTCCCAGAAAATGAACGATATCTTCCAACAGATGAAGGCTGAAATGACTCGAGCGCAAGATATTCATGCCGAACAAGCGGACAAGCATCGATTGGAGGGAGTGCAGATGAAGGTTGGGGATCAAGTCTGGGTGGACGCCAGGAACATTATAACACAACGACCCAGCAAGAAACTTTACTGGAAACGCCTGGGACCCTACAAGATTACGGAGGTTATCAGTTCATGGGCCTACCGGTTACAGTTACCCAAGGATCTTCACATTCATCCAGTACAACCAATCTCCCGCTTGATCAAAGTATCGGAAGATCCCTTGCCAGGGCAAATCGAATCCGCACCACCTGCAGTTATTGTGGACGGAGAAGAAGAATACGAATTGGAATGCATCGACGATTCGAGGATGTTTCGACGACAACTGCAGTACCTAGTCAAGTGGAAAGGCTATGATAAACAAAGCTGGGAACCGGCAATCAATATGGACGGACTTCAAGCAATCGATGTATTCCACAAAGAACAACCTGGCAAACCCGGATCAATAGTCTTGTAGGAACTCGGCATGTGGAAGGGGGAGCTACTGTCACGGTTGTGTTGAGTGAGGATCGAGGGAGGAATATGGATCGATGATTGAGATACAGGAATACGAAGGAAATCAGGTTTCGTTGGAAAGAATCAGGTTTCGTTGGAAAGAATCAGGTTTCGTTGGAAAGGATCAGGTTTCGTTGGTTGGAATCAGGTTTCGTTGGTTAGAATCAGGTTTCGTTGGTTGGAATCAGTTTTCGTTGGTTGCGTTGTAAATATGGCGTGATGGTTATGGCGTAGGCCGCAGACTGAAAGGGTTGCGTACATAGTTGGGTGGAGTTAGGATGTATTTTGGAACGAGTGAGCAAAGGTGACGACGGTCGGGATAACTGTATATAAGGATGCTGGATTTGCGGAGGATAGGTTTGTTCTTCACTCGATCTCTACTCTACAAAACACTTAATAGCTTCGGCACCAACCTCTGTTCACTTCTGTGATTCCGGATTTCGAGTCTCTAGTTTGTTACGCAGTATCCGCGATCACAGTACCCTCCTGTTTGGTTTTTATAACCCCTAGAACTCCGAGCCTTGAAACCTTGACAATAAAGGCCGATAATCCTGATAATGAGGATATTTAAGCCACTCGCGTGTAATCTCTCGCAATCTGTATGCCCGCTATAGTAATTCCAAAGTTGAATTCCACTGTGTTTTTACATCCATGGTAGGCAGTACTGCAATTCTGACTTTGGATTTCTGGCAGTTGAGAAACTCATTACATCTTCCAGGAGTCAGAGTAATCGATACCGCAAGCATTCTCTGCTGTTTCAAGAGTCAGTATTCAGAATCAATGTGTAGATAACATGCAGTAACTACCTTTGCAATAATCTTAGCTTAGCCAGGTATCATGGCTGCCACCTTGGAGATTCGTGCATTTCTGGACTTCTGCAGCTTTTGGCATTTAGTTAATGCCGCACTCTCATTTTCTCCAAATTGCTCATCACGCTCATTTGATTCCCATGACTTCATTTGCCCTTTTACCCCCAGACTGCTCATGAATGCCCCTAAAGACAGCTGAATGACATGTGCCATGCATGGTATATGATTTCGTAATGCCAACCATTCAATTCCAGAGGTTTTGAGTGTCAATTGTAGCTCCAGAGTCTTTGAATAGTTCGATGAGGCGTTATCAGTGGTTATACCGAACAATCGACCATCAGAGAGGCCAAAACTTGCAAGTACCTCCTTCAAATGCTCGGCCAGTCGCTCACCTGTGCATTTGCATTTGACCTATAGTTGTTTGTCAGCGGTACAAATGATAAAAACCAAGTGGCCACAAACCTCATCGAATGCAAGCTGTACTTCTCGAAGGCACCAGTTGAGATCTATAGAATAATTAATGACAAACACAATCGCCAATTCATTGGTTGATGTCCATCCATCTAACCCTCCACTGACTTTATTTTTTGTTGGCAACAGCTTTTTGATTGCATCAATTGTGAGGGAGTATTCTTATGGGCAAATAGTACTGAAAGTACAGGCAGACGGAAGAATCAAATCGTATCATAACGCATTGAACGTTCGTTGTAACTCCAGGTTCGTTATAGCATTCCATGCCATGTAAGCAGAAACAAATCCTAGTATCAAATTGCGGTTCCAGGTTTCTTGGTTGAATTCAAGAGTTGTAAAGTTATTATCTGCCAGATTTGTACGTTCTATCTGTTGAAATTGTCAGTATGGTCAGTGATTTTAATCAGCCTGTGTTGGATGGGAACTACGTGCTACCATAACACCCTGACTGCCTTTCTTCTTCAATACAGCTAAAGTTTGCTCATCACCATCCGTATCTGTCAATAAGGAAACATCTGATTCTGTTAATTTATTCAGCTCTGCTTTGTGTGTCTTTGATTGGAGGTGTTTCGCCATAGTACTTGTTCCATTTTCCAATGAATGAACCGGAACTGTGTGACAAACGATACCAATGACACCAGGGCAGCCATTTTTGGTTTTTGCGCAATGTTTGTAGAATCGCCATGCCACATCATGCTGTGAGCCACTCCACACAATTGTTGTTTTTGTTTCCACATTCATGGAGGTCCACCATTTATCGAACACCATTTGCAATATTTCACCAGTCCAATCTCGTATGAATACACATTCTTCCCTAGTGGAGTACATTATTTCCAGAGTGCATGTATCAATGCACTTTTCAGCTGCCATTGAAGAAGCGTTTGAAGGGAATATCAAAGCAGAATGAGGACTTCGAACTGTACTGCCATCAAAAATATGGATTCGTGTGATGATTTATGGATGTCTTATATGCCTGCTTCCACAGACCATTCATAGGAAGATATGATGGACAGTGTGTCAGTAATGATTATATGTCAATAAAGGGAGTCAAAACTACAATAAAACAAGTGCAGCTGAAAAGACCCCACGCACTGGAGATATTGTGTTAACGAAAATTGTTGATGCTCCGTCGACGCTCACTTTTACTCCTGCAGCCTACATGTCTTGTCGCATGATTGCACTCCATTTGATTGTGAAATGCGGCTTTCATGCTAATTTGACAAGAATATACCTTGCGATACAGATGAATTGTGATTTAATTCGTTCAATACAGCGGCTACTCAAATGAATCGCATACAACTGATTTTCAGACGGTGGCCAACAATACTCCAATAACACTAATGCAGTGCATCTGTTCCCTCCCATGCTCAAAATTGGGTGACCAAAAATTGTCAACGCTCCGTTGACACTCACATTTTGTCCTGCAGTCCATGTGTCATATTGTGCAAAAACAACACGTATGATTGTAATGGCAGGCTTTCACACATATTCCATAAAAACATGCCATGCAATACAGATTAATCGTGTTTTAATGTCTCCAAATTTGGTTACCAAGATTGCTTGAGTGCATCAGTGGAAATTGATTTGCCGATAGAGAGAGTCAAAACTACAATTAAACTTATCCAGCTTACAAAATCTCACATGCTGGAGATGTTGTGTGACCAAAAATCTTTGACGCTGTGTTGACGCTCACTTTGACTCTGGCAGCCTACATGTCAAATCGCCGGATTGCACTTTATGTAATTGTAAAAGACAGCTTTCATTCATTTTTGACAAGAATATACCTCACAATTCAGATAACTCGTGATTTAATTCGTTCAATTCAGACGTTACTTGGATACATTGCATACCACTGATTCATTGATGAAGGTGGTCAACACTCTGATAACACTAATGCACTGTTTCTGTTCCCTCCCATTGCCAATATTGTGTGACCAATAATTGTTGACGCTCCATTGACACTCACTTTTACTCCTGCAGCCTACGTGTCTTGTTGCACCATTGCACTGTTATGCATTGTAAAAGTTGGCTTGGATGCATATTTGACAAGAATACACCTTGCGATACAGAGAACTCGTGATTTTATTCCTTCAATGCACACGTTACCCAGATACATTGCATGCCACTAATTTGTCAATAAAGGCAGTCAGCGCACTGATAACACAAATGTACTGTATCTGTTCCCTCCTGTGCCCAATATTGTGTGACCAAAATTCGTTGACGCTCCGTTGACGCTCACATTTGCTCCTGCAGCCTACGTGTCTTGTCGCACCATTGCACTCTCTTGCATTGTAAAAGTTGGCTTTCATGCATATTTGACAAGAATACACCTCGCGATACAGATAACTCGTGATCTATTTCCTTCAATGCAGACGTTACTTGGATAAATTGCATGATACTGATTTGTCGATCAAGGCAATAAGTACTCTGATAACACTACTGTGCTGTATCTGTTCCCTCCCATGCCCTATACTGTGTGACCAACAATCATTGACGCTCTGTTGACACTCACATTTACTCCTGCCGCCTATGTGTCATATCGCACAGCTGCACTCCATGTGATTGTAACAGCTGACTTTCATGCCTATTTGACAGGATTGGATCTCACAATACAGATAAATCGTGATTCAATTCGTTCAATTCAGTGGCTACTCAGATGAATCGGTTACAACTGATATTTTCATGAAGATATTGATATCCATTCATTAGCAGTTTCAATACCTGTTTCAATATATCCATATTCTATGCATAATGGTACTAGTATTTGGCATTTGATGGACAGTTTGCCTAGCTGTTGAAATATATTTGTTAGTATTATCTCGCATTCAACCGGCTTTGCGCGGCATGATGATAATGGTGTGTGTGTGTATTATAAATAGCCCGCTTTCGTTATCCAGCTGGTTGTGCGAAATATTCATGATCACCCAAGAGGTCATTGTGAGATCGCCAGCATGTGTACAGGGCCTGAGCGGCCGCTTATGCAGTTGGTATATCATGTAAATCATTGATAACAGCTGCCTTTTAAACTGCTTCATCTTGTGATCGGACCGCAACTAGTGAGATAAATGTATCAACAATGATGTAAAATTCAGGTGGCATATTATGTATCAATTAAGTTTTTACTCTCATATTTATAATAATAATTTTCAATATAAGCAAGCTGATAGGCGGTGTATCTCGCATATCTGGTGTGGTCAAAGTTTATACATTCGGTTCCATCCCTGCACATGCACAGACCATTTTTTCAGGTGTCACAAAAATCATAGAAAACTAACAAATACAACAGCAGGACTAAAAACCCATTTAGAATTGAGAAACTGTCGAAAATAGCATTATAACAATCCATGACTATATGATGATCTATGCTTGCGGGCCATCATGCTCCGTACCCATATGTTCAGACATCTGTAGAACACTTAGTGGGGGACAAGGCATACAAGGGAAAATTTAATACTGATTCAACTGTTTCGACTGGTGTAAATTCTGTAACAGGCTTTCCAATTCCTAATTGCAAATGACTAGTTCCGAGAGGAGAGAGTGGTCGGGCCATAGATGATGTGGCAGGATTGGGAATTGTATTTGGAGTTGACACCACCGGAACCTTCAATTCAGCAGTGCCGTACTTTCTGTCGCACTCATGAAAGTAATCTTCTTCCCGGAGTTGTCAATTCCTCAAGCTTCATTCAATTTGTGCGACTGGTGCCCAGCCGTTCCTGCACCGATTTGTTGATTGTGCTAACCACCCAGTCTGGTTCATCATCATGACTCAGCTCTGCATACTCATTGTCTTCTCGATCTTCTTTCTCATCTTCATCATCTTCCTTGTCTGAAGTTGCAACATCATCAACCCTATCTCCAATTGCTTCCAACATCTTTTCAAATGTCATTTTAGTTGTATCTGCCACCGTTCTTTTCAACTTAGTATCTTGCTCTCTCTCTACCGCTGCTTCCGCTTCCGCAACCCTCTGTCTTGCTGCTGCTGTTTCACTCTCCACACATTCCTCAATCCACTTCTCCTTTGCTTCCTTGCTCACAAAGGTTGATTCAGGTCTGCGCTCTGCTGCGTACCTGTTTTTGGTACGGAGACTACGCAAAGCACCAAGTGCTTGGACCTGTGATTCCTCATCACCAGTCTTGCCTTAGTTCGCTTGCTGACGTCGATTTGTAGAGTGCATCGTTGATTTGGCATATTTGCCAGCGAGGAGTCCCGAAAAAATTATTATTGTGTGAACCATATTTGCCACGCTTTTGTATGGTTCGTGTGGACTTTATTTTTGGAGATGATGGCAGTTGGATGGTGGGGCAAAGGTTGGCCTTTATGGTTGTAAGTTCGATCTAGTTTGACAACTAAAATGATCCTACCAGAAGGGACTAAAGCTGGATTGACTTTGCACTATGTTCAACCTGAAGGCAACATCCGTTCAACATTACCGCAGAAATTGTTTTACATGAAATCAATTCAGTTTTAACAGCTATCACACTGAACATACAATAATCGGCAGCTGTGACAAAAACATTATATTGCCGGCAGTTGATTTTTATTTATTATCTCCAACAATCAACAGGGAATGTATAAGACCAACATCTTTGCAAATCTGCCACCATACAGCAGGGTACATCGTGAAATTCTATAATACTAGCATGTATATAATGACCTCTTAAAATGTTGATTCGACTTGAATTTTGCAAAATTTCTTATATATTCTTCCGGTTCTCCCTCTTCTCCACCCTCAAATTCTTCTCTCTTCACATACAATATCTTCAAACAATGGCAGAACCACCACAACCTGCTTCAAGCAGTAATTCTGGGAACGAATCCATACGCACGCCCGCCTCTACTGTGAATACCTCAATTAATCAAACATTGCTCTAACGATGTACACAGAATCCCCACCGAATAGCCGCCGATATTGCAACAATAAATATGCATAGGAACGAAAAGTTGAAAATTGTACACAAAACTGGCACCAAGAAAACCGGGAAAACTATGCAATAGGATGTGAGGGAAATAATCTATAAGAACGACAGTCAATTAATCGAATTCAATGAGCGGCAATTCGATCAGAATTACGTGAGAAGTTCAACCAGAGCCACAAAGGCAACCCTCCATAGTCTACTAAAGCATTCGTCCGAACAGTCCGTGAAATTGAAATCCATGATGTTGTCAACTCCGGAGTGTTTGCAGACAAATTTTCTGACAAACGACCTCAGGAATGGACAAGAGCTTCTTTTAGAGCATTAGAGGAAGCCACAGAAGAGTATATGATTGAAGTAAGTGCTATTGCTCACCATTAAATTTTCACAGCCGCAACTGAATGATAATCGGTTTTTAACATGTCTGCAATGATGGCCAGGTAAGGTGGGCGTGTACAGCTCGAGCAGGCAGACATGCGCATCACGGTCAACATGGTCAATATGGTCAAACATGGCATATTGAGCACTGGAATCTAGGATACGAAGAATCTGATTAAAAAGCCGTGGACAGAGATTTGAGAAGAAAAGAGACGGGGTGTTGAGTTGCCAGGCCATAAGAGTGTGAAGGCGGTCATTGAAAAGCATCCATCCATGATCTATATTAATCACTTGCCAGGATGCCATCTTTACCAAAATAAGGTTGCTCAAAATCCATACACTCGCTGGAGGCGCAAAGGCACAAAACCTTCCAGTACTACATTACCCGCTGCAGCACGTCGTAGTCCTGAAAGATTGGCTAATATCAGCCTTTTGAACGAATTTACACCACTCGAAGATTCAGAAGACAAAGCAGAAGATGATGATGTTTACCATTTTGGTGACTCCAGTACTGATGGCACTCATGAATCACATATGCACTCCCACCTTTCACATGAATAATTATCAATAACTATTTCACAGAGAATGGCAGCATTGATGAAGCAATTGAAAATCTTAGTGAATAGACAAGTGGGTTTATTGGCCATACTGAAAGGTTTATTTTGCAGCAACTTTTTTGGATATTATGTGTATTATTATTATGAGGACATTTAATTTTGATATCCAATCTATTTAAACAGTTTCAGCTGTCAAAACTCGCAATATAATAGTGAATAAAATGCAATTTGATCTGTGAAGTGTGCAACGTTAGTATTATCGGAGTTTTGTCCATATTTATCGAAAATTTAATTTTAACTAACCAAGCTCATATTGCAAGGCACCTTCTTCTCAAATTCGAATGAAAGCCATCTTTATCAATAAATAACCTATTCGTAGGTGCACATACATTGAAGCTACAGGACTGAAAGTGAGTGTCAACAGAACGTCAACAATTTTTGGTCGTACAACACCTCTAGTGCCAGGGATTATATGTACTATATTCATATTTTCTGTTTGCTGACTGCCTTTATCAACTAAAAAGTTCTCAATAATACACCGATGCTATCTCTGAAAATGAGTATCTGCAATTATTAAATCACAATGTATCGGTATCGGAGGACGCATCATAATCAAATACGGACGTATGCCATTCATTACAGTTGATTGTGACATTTGAACTTGACCATATGCAAAGGGTACGGGACTGAAAGTGAGTGTAAACGATGTTTGGTCGCACAACACCTCTAGTGCGAAGGATTATATGTGCTACGTTGAAATTTTCAATTTTCTGACTGCCTTCATCGACCAAAAGGTGCTCAATGATGCACCGATGCTATAGCTGAAAATGAGTATCTGCAATTATTAAATCACAATTTATCGGTATCGCAGGACGCATCATAATCAAATAAGGATGCACGCCATTCATTACAGTTGATTCTAATATTTGCACTTGACAATACACATAGGCTACACGACTGAAAGTGAGCATCAACGGAGCTTCAACAATTTTTGGTTGCACAACACCTCTAGCGCAAAGGATTTCATGTGCTATGTTCATATTTTCAATTTGCTGACTGCCTTTATCAACTAAAAGGTTGTCAATAAAGCACCGATGCTATCACTGAAAATGAGTATCTGAAATTATTAAATCACAATTTATCGGTATCGCAGGATGCATCATAATCATATCAGGACCAACCCCATTTATCACTAATGATTCGAATATTTGCACTTGACCATACATATAGGCTACGGGACTGAAACTGAGCGTCAAGGCAGCGTCAATGATTTCTGGTCGCACAACACTTCTAGCGCGAAGGATTGTATTTGCTACATCTATATATTTAATTTACTGACAGCCTTTATCGACTAAAAAGTTCTCAATGATGCACCAATGCTATCTCTGAACATGAGTATCTGCAATCATTAAATCACAATTTATCGGTATCGCAGGACGCATCATAATCAAATCAGGACCAATGTCATTCATTACAGTTGATTCTGATATTTGCACATGACCATAGGTATAGCCTACGGGACTGAAAGTGAGTGTCAATCGAGCGTCAACAATTTTTGGTCGCACAACACCTCTAGTGCGAGGGATTACATGTGCTACATTCATATTTTCTAATATCTGACTGCCTTCATCGACTAAACAACCCTCTATAATACACCGATGCTCTCTATAAAAGTGTGTATTAGCAATTGTTAAATCACAATTTATTGGTATCGCAGAACATATTATAATCAAATAAGTACGAATGCCATTTCTACAGGTGATTATGCTATTTGCCCGTGACCATATACATAGGCTACATGACTGAAAGTGAGCGTCAACGGAGCGTCAACGATTGTTGGTCGCACAACACCTCTCGTGCGATGGATTATATGTACTGCGTTCATATTTTCAATCTTCTGACTGCTTTGGTCTATTAAACAGTTCTCAATAATGCACCAATGCTATCTCTGAAAGCATCAGTAATGAAAAGACCACCATATTGAAATTAATTTTATACAATGAAATGCTGGGCAGACAGCGTGAAATGTCATTTGACGCATGTGCGATGCTTTCCATTCACGAATTTCAGAAGAAACCCTTTGAGAACCTGCAAATATGACCCGGCGGGTCTAACAAAACCCGGTAAATACCGTGGGGCGGCAGGTTCGGTTCCTGGTTTGGAACCGGAAAGTACGTCCGCGTCGGGTCTAGTACGGTTCCAGAACTGGAACCGGAGAACATATCCGGTTCGGAACTGGACCGAGGGCAGGTAACCTGGACCCGTTGCTAACACTAGTTCTAGTACTGTTCTGGATTTCTGGATCCTGAGGGACTTCCCGTGTTTTTCCAGGTTTATAATATCTGTCTCCTTCAAACTCATTGAGGCAGTGACTGTGAGTACTATTCTTCGCTTTGCTTTGTCTGTGAAGACTCTTGGTTGATCTGGTGATACTACAGCAAGGTCCTTATCAACCATCAGTTGACATTCCTTATATGACTGTAGAGTCAGGGTGTGGTCTCGTGTTTGATGCTGGACTTTGGCAGATATCTTGAGCTTCTTCAACGGGTGATTGGTGCCTGTCATTGTTAATTTTCCAGCCGAAAGTTTGTGCTGTTTCTAGGTACTTGTCACAGATACGTCTGCAGGTAGTGCATTTCCAGTATATCCATCAGTCGTTACCACAGGGACTTTCACTCCAGATGCTGTTGCTGGGAATCCGATACATTAAGATCTGGTGGCAAACTTTTTGTGATCCTTCTGGCAGTGGATGTATATCACTAGCCGGAATTTGAATTGGAATGGTTCATTAACCACATAACACTCATCAATTGCTTCAATATGGGTTTGAATATCTGCTTGAGCAAAGTATATGTCCACTAGAAGTAGAGTATATTTACTTGAAATTGGGCTATGTACCAAGGCTAATGAGACTCGAGGTTAATGATCCAGAGTGCACAGAGAAGGCGGTGGTATTCCTCATTGCGGTCAAAAATTGTATTGAAGTTTTCGGCATCGCAGTTGCGAATTGAGTATTCATGCCACACCTGTGGTGATCTACAATGGCAATGGATTGTTGGGCTGGAGCAATTGTGGTGTAAATCTCTTGGAGTTGCTGAACAATAACAATAATAAATCCAGTTGCAGGCTCTTTCATACTTGCCAATATGTCAAAGTTAGAAGTCGCACTGATTGCCAAAAATGCCTTCACTTGTAGGAATTTGAAATGTCCACTGATAGGATAATAAGATGTGCCTCTGTAAAAGCAGATAACCAATTAGTTGTCGAAATTGCTCATGGATTCACAAATGACATATCATGTATTGCAGGTGCAGTGATAGTGTCACAATTGTTTTGAGTGGTGATCGATGGTGGTGTGATGATGGGTGAATAATTCAAAGGATAATACCCAACGAGAATGAAATCAGGTTTCGAATCAGGTTTCATGGGAGAAGTAGGATTTGTGCAAAAAAGAAGTGTACAAAGAAAGCAGGAGTTCGGATGTATTATGGAACGAGTGAATGACTGTATATACACCAGGCATTTGGCAGAGGATATGTTTCTTTCTTCACTTGTTCTCTTGTCTATAAAACAATCAATTAAACTTCGGCTTTCACTTCTTTCAGACTGGGTGAGTCTGGATTGAGTGTATTGTATACAGTCCTCGTTTCGTACCTACAGGCTACTCCTAGATCCCTCAACGACTCAGCTTCCGGTATTTATAACCCCTAGAACCTCAAGACCTCAGCCCTCAATACCGAGCCCTGAACCCTTGACCGAAGAATGAGTCTATAATCGATTCTACCAGTGATATTCCTGTTGTATGTGCTGTTACCCTGACCATTTAGGTTTCTATTATTGTCATCGCATTTGCAATGCATCTTGCAAAGTTTTCAAATCTGCAAGCAATTCCAAAAATACATTGGTCATCCAATTTCACTGCAGACACATCTGTTCATCTTGCTTGTGGACTTGTTGAAGACCTACAAATCCAGATATTTTTGGAAACCAGTACCACTGTTAAATACATGAGCAAGGACACAAGGACCTGTAACTGTATTTATTATTGCTACTGTTCAGAAGAAGCAGGAGACCTAGACCATGATTATCCAAACCCAACTATCCACTGCAGCTGCGGGTCAATTCAGGATCGGGCCTAAATACCTACGTGTAACTGCGGCATAGAGGAATTCGATACCTTTTTTGATTGCATCGTACAATGCGACTGTATTCTTTGTTCACTGTGCACCCTTGGTCTCAAAACCCTTTTGCACTGGTATCTAACCAAGCATTAATGTGCTGAAACCCGATCAGCTGCGGTTGCTGCAATATCCCCTGTTCCAATGATTGCTGGATTTACTGGACAAACAACAAGTGGACACTCATCTGTAATCAGTGGATAGAGGAAAAACGCTTACTAGATTTTGATATCAATAACTACCTTCATCAATCACACTTCAAAGACGGAAGTAACCATGTCAGGCAGCCGTATGATTGAAGGGCCTCAATATATCGAGATCGTGACAGTGGATCAAGATATAATGGAACGAAGGATATTCGTGGATTTTACGAAGTTGAATCAACAAGATGCCCTGACAGCAGCCAACGAAATACAGGACTATATAGCTGGCATGGCAGGAGCACCAGCACCTCAAATCGAGAACCAAATAGAGCAATTAAACGAACACATTACCACCCAAGCAGCGATGATAGGAGCAGCCCAAGAACGAACCACCGAGTTGTTAAAAAAAGGAAACAACTTCGAACAAAACAAGGCAATCACGGACAAGGAATTGGTATTAACACAACAAAAAATCAACCACTTGGAAGCAAGAGTACCTTCCTGTACACATGAGGATTTACAAACCAAAGTAACCAAAATAGAACAACGACAAGCAACTAGAGCACCAGAAGGGACAGAAAATCACAGGCAGGAATTAGAGGAAACAGAGAAACAGTTAAGGATCTGTGGAGAAGAATGATACAAATATCGGGATCTGATCATTAGAAGGCACACGCTCATGGGGAATAATGGTAGTGGAAACAGGGCACATGAAGGCGGCAAAATTCACCGATTCTCGGGAACAGATAGGAGAGCACTCAGAGCCTAGATGGCACAGTTAGCAATTAAAATTGCAGATGAACCAACAGGATTGTTTGACGAGCAGTCGAAGATGCAATATGCAGCAAATCGACTAGAAGGCGTAGCATTAAATCATATCCAGCCATGCATCAGCAGAATTATGGGTAATCTCGACCTCCCATCATTGGAAGAATTATTGGACCTGTGACAGCTGGCCTTCGGAGATCAAGACATACAAGCCACTGCCAATCGAGAACTCCTTAAGCTTCGACAAAAAGACAAAGAATCCTCTCAGTATTATGCAAAATTTCAACGATGGGATCCGGATGTCGACTGGAGTGAAGCAGTATACGTAAACGTGATAAGGCAAGGCTTATCCCAACAATTGAAAGATTCATTACAACATTGCGACATCCGGCAGGACCTTACAGAATTTGTCAAACTCTGCTCAAAAAGAGATTTACAGATCCACGCTTGAGCAGCTGAAAAAAAATCTGGAAGGTGGCCAGCGGGATACAGAAAGTCTGAAACTGCAAACAACAGTACACCTGTCACATCATCCTTTGAATGAGCTCCTGCAGGAACGGTGGCAGGATATCTTGGCCCCGCTTCGATGGATCTCTCAGCAGTCAGAGGAAAGAGAATTACTACGGAAGAATGCATGCGACGAAAAGAAGGTGGTCTTTGTATGTACTGAGGGAATAGCAGGCACTTTGCGGCAATGTGCCCGAGAAAATTGAAAGCCGCAACAGGACAGGTGGAAGTAACAACTTTTAAGAAAGCAGGAAATGAAATGGACGCAGATTCGGAAACTGGGAAAGGAAAGGAAGTCGAGTGGGGAAAAGTCTAGGCCAGTGCAATAACAATGGCCATTGCACTGAGCACGAATCACCTTTGTCTACAGTTGTTAAGTCTCATTTTGAAATTTCGCAGTTTTTAATTAGTAGCGCAGAAATTAAGGAGTCTTCAATGGAAAGCAAGCATCGTGTTGTGAAATGTTCGCTGAATATCGGAAACAGGTTGACCGATACGCATACTTCAATTGACTGCGTCGCCACGGAAATATCATTTGTGGATAAAGATTTCGTTCACCATCATCAATTGAAAGAAAAGGAATTACGAAAATCAAGAGAGATAGAGGTTATCGATGGAAGGTCCGTCAAATCAGGAACCATTACGACCATGGCCAAGTTAAATATAGCAATATGATCACATCAGGAACAATTTGCAGCATTGGTACCAAAGTTGGGGCAATACCCGATCGTAGTAGGATTGCCGTGGTTACAACTTCACAACGTAACGGTTAAATTCCAGGCACAAAGAATCAGATTCGCACGCCGCTACTGGCAACAGCATTGCCAATATCATTCGAATATATCAGTATGGGGCAATCACATGAAAACAACAACAGCAGATCTGGGACGACCGAAATTGGACATCTGCACAGTAGCAGCATCACCTTTTGTGAGAAAAAGCAGAAGGGAGAAACTCAAGGTTTATGCCATCACACTGAACAAAATCAACAAGGCCATGGGGGTAAAGGATCTACAAGAAAATTCCCTCAAAAAATTGATCCCCAAGGAATACCACGAGTTGCTACTCCTGTTCCGCAAAGTAATCGCTGAAACCCAACCACCGCACTGACCCTACGATCACAAGATCATGTTACAGGAGGGCAATACACCAGTGTTTGGGCCTCTTTACCGTTTATCTTGAGAAGAACTACAAGTTTTGAAGGAATGGATAGAGAAGATCTTGTCCAAAGGATTTAACCGCTGTTCTTCATGACCTTCCGGAGTTCCAGTACTTTTTGTTTCAAAGGCAGGAGGAGGCTTAAAACTCTGTGTTGATTACCGAGGCGTAAATGAAGAAACAATAAAATACCGATACCCCCTACCATTGATTCAAGAAACCCTGCTAAGACTCTGGAAGGCTCACTATTATACAAAGCCAGATGTCCGCGACGCGTATAACATCAGTAGAATCGCAGATGGGGATGAATGGAAAACGGTGTTCAGGACCTGCTATGGACTTTTTGAATCCATGGTTATGCCTTTCGGACTTACCAATGCACCAGCATCCTTCCAAAAGTTCATCAACGATAACCTATGACCATTCCGGGGCATATGCTGCGCAGCCGGTTTTGACGAAATCTTCATCTACAGTGATAACATGAAGGAACATAAGGAACACGTCAGGGCAGTCATGACCTCACTCATGGCAGCCGGCCTCTACCTAAAAGCAGAGAAGTGCGTGTTTCATAAGGAAGAAGTCAAATATCAAGGATACATTGTCAGAGTAAACGGAATCAGAATGGACCAAGAGGCAGTCCAAGCAGTCGAAAACTGGGACGCACCAGGGAAACTGAAGGAAGTCAAAGCCTTCTTAGCCTTTGCCAATTTTTATCTACGGTTTATACGAAATTATTACAAGGTAGTGCAACCACTAACCAAACTCACCAAAAAGCTAGTATTCTTCTGCTGGGGACCAGATCAAAAAGAAGGTTCGCAGAACTCAAAAGGGGGTGTACGACGGCACCAGTGCTAGCTCATTTCGATTATGACAAGGAGATATTCCTCAAAACTGCGGCCTCAAGTTACGTATCTGCAGGTTTCCTCTCACAGTATGACAATCAAAGAGTGCTATACCCAGTGGCCTTTTTCTCCAAGAAATATTGACCCACCGAAGAAAATTATGAAATGTACGACCAAGCATTTGGCGCGATAGTCAAAAGCCAGGAACGATGGACACCGAGATGCAAAGGTTCAGCAAATCTGATGAAGATTCTTACCGATCTCAAGAACCTGGAGTACTTAATGACATCGAAACTGTTAAATCGAAGGTAGACCTGATGGTCCGAATATCTGTCGAGGTTTAAATTC
The DNA here is from genome assembly GCA_015178995.1 of Trichophaea hybrida. Lineage (NCBI taxonomy): Eukaryota > Fungi > Ascomycota > Pezizomycetes > Pezizales > Pyronemataceae > Trichophaea > Trichophaea hybrida. The sequence goes on along the minus strand of WHVE01000712.1, from coordinate 944 downwards.
AAGATAGTTTACCGGCCATGAAAGCAAGGTCAAAAACCAAATGCATTTACAAAATGCCAGGAGACATTCCTCCGAAGGGGGGCCAGAAAAAACCCAGCAAATGTTGCTAAAAACAGAAAACCTCAATGAGAGGATATGCAAAGGGTTAATCGTGGCATCAGCAGAGACAGTGTACCTGGATAGTAACTCCATAAGCTCCGAAGAGTTATGGCACTGGATAAATAATGTATGTTACCATTGCCCGTACGACAGTAGTGAAGAGCTATATACACATAAGGATCAGTCGCTGGAAATCTCTGAAATACAAATACAACCGATGGATGAGAATAAGCTCAAGTGGATCCAAGAATGCCATGACTCCCCAGTTGCGGGACATCCAGAACGAGCAAAATCATACGACTTGCTAAGCTGAAGTCACTCATGGAATCGGATGAGGAAGGATGTAGACCGCTATGTATGAAATTGCCAAACCTGCCAGCGGAGCAAAGCAACCCCCAGAAAAACTCATGGCATGTTATAACCCTTAGATGCACTGGAGCAACCATGGAAGGACTTGAGCACGGACTTCGTAGTTGGACTACCAGAAAGCAAAGGATTTAACGCGGTATGGGTAGTGGTCAATTGCCGAACAAACCTGCGTCATCTGGTACCTTGTACAGACAGCGTGGACGGAAAGAAATTGGGCGAAATGTACATTAAGGAAGCGTTCAGGCAGCACAGACTGCCCAAAATAATTGTGTCTGATTGTGGGCCGCAATTCGTTTCGGAGTTATGGAAACATGTCTGCGAAAGGTTGGGTATCGAATGAAGACTGTCAACCGCATTTCCTCCTCCTCAGACCGACAGCCAAACTGAAAGAATCAACATGGTAATGGAACAGTACCTCCGAAACTTTGTCAATTATCAGTAGAACGATGGGGTCCAGTAGCTACCATTGGGAGAGT
>WHVE01000711.1:0-67970 GCA_015178995.1 Trichophaea hybrida | reverse complement strand
ATTATTGCTGGTGATATGAATGCCCATCATACATGGTGAATTCACAAATCAAAACACCCAAACGCGCCGACGAACTTGTTCAGATCATGGAAACCAATAACTTTTCCCTCCTCAATGAACCAGACACCCCAACATACTACTACCGAAATGGCAAAGGAACCTCTATTATCGACTTAGCCTTTACCTCACAAGCCATCCATGACTCGGTTACAAATTGGGCCGTGGATGACAACGCATCAACTGGTTCAGACCATGCAACAATACGTTTTGATATCTTGGCAGAATCTGAACTTGTTACCACTGACTCCAACACGATAAGATACAACTGGAATAAGACAGATTGGGATTTATTCTCAAAAACTCTCAATACACTTCCCATGCCTCACGAATGGTCTGGCAATACCTCCATGAACAACCAACCGAATCAAACCTTGACAAATCAGCCGAACTACTCCGAAGATATGATTCTTGATGCAGTCAAGGAATCTACCCCAGTTCTCCAGCCTACAGCACATTCAAAACGCTGGGGACACACCCAACTCAAAATCTCCCGAACACAGATGAACCGTGCCCAGAAGCAGTGGAAGAAAACCCGCCTTGAAAGTGATCACATCAAATTCAAAGCTGTTCGAAACCAATATTTCCGGAATATCCGCACCTCCAAGGCAACAATGTGGATTGAATTTTTAGCAAATGCACAAGGTACAGAGATTTACGCCCTCCGTTATACCAAACCCAGGAAAACCCAACGGCCACCACCCCTGTCATTCTCCAACACAACAGCGTAACTTTTGAAGAAAAGGCAGTATTATTCCGTTCTACCATGTTCCCACCCCCAACAGTAGCCCCCTCCCCAACTGATATCACCAATCGACCAACCCTGCCATGGGTTACATTTACCCCAACAGAAATCAAACAAGCAATTTTTACCTCTGCACCACGTAAAGCCCCGGGACCCGATGGGCTTCCCTTTTACTGCCTCCGGCAAGCATACCTAGCAGCCACCAAACAATTCAACAGTCTCTTTGCTATACTTGGAACCACTGGATATCACCCTACCTGTTGGCGACAAGCAACGACTGTGATTATACCCAAACCTGAAAACCTGATTATTCAATACCTAAGGCCTACCGACCTGTTGCCCTTCTCAATTGCCTTGGGAAGATCCTCGAAAAGTTGATGGCAAACCGAATTGCATACATGGCTGAAAAGTACAACCTGCTACACAAAGATCAAATAGGAGGACGAAGACAACGCTCTGCTATAGATGCTGCAATGGCACTTACACATGAAATTGAACAAGGAAAACATGCAAAGGAAATCACCACTGCCCGCTTTATGAATGTGAGTGGCGCATTCGACAATGTATCTAAAGTCCGTCTCCTCCAAACTCTACAACAACTGGGCTACCCGACCGCAATTCAAATATGGGTCGACCACTTCCTCTCCGACCGTACAACAGCACTGGCATTTGATGGACAAAAGGAAGACCTCAGCCCCGTCCGGACAGGAATCCCTCAGGGATCGCCTGCATTCCCAATTCTCTTCCTCCTCTATCTCAGTCCTCTCTTCTACGAACTCACAACCCATTACCCCAGCTCCTGGACTCCAAGCTACATTGATGATGTTGCAATTGTTGTTCGAAGAAAATCAAAATCCTTTAATGCAAGATACCTCGAGGCGGCTGCACGGACAGCTTTCAAATGGGCAACAAACAATGCTGTACGATTTGATGATTCAAAGTCAGAAATGATGCACTTCCACAATAAACGAAACGGTGATACCTCCGATGACGAAAAGATCACCCTACCCAATGGCACTACCATTTCCCCCGGCACAAAAGGCATTGGCCCAGATGTGATAAGGTGGATTGGTATTTGGTTTGACAGAAAAATCAACGTCAAACACCATGTCATGCTGAAGGCGGCAAGCGGCAAAAGAGCCCTTGGAGCCCTCAAATCACTAGCCAATACTGAATCTGGACTAACCCCCAGTGCAGTCCGCCAACTATACAATGCTTGTGTGGTACCTGTCTGCGACTTCGGAGCTGAAGTCTGGTGGATGGGCCAAGCAACAGATCAACAGAAATTTGAAACAGTTCCAAATATGGCACTTCGGTGCATCCTTGGAGCCTTCCGCACATCCTCAACAATAGCACTACACAATGAAGCAGCCCTGCCACCAGTAGCTGTTCGACTTAATCACATGCGAAGAAAATATGCAATTCGAATACTTATGTTTCCCGAAATACATCCAATCCGACAACATTGTCCATTGATTTTCCCTCCATTTCATGAAACCCCAGAGTCTAGTAACACAACCGGACCCTGGATTTCATGGGACAGTATGCAACAAAATTACCGCAAATTTGAAACACGTCTTATCCAAACCTTATCAACCCTCAGTCCATGGATTTCCAACAGCTCGGAGATTGAAACCTATTCAACCACAGCCTGTCCACCATGGATTGAAACATAGAGTCAAAACACAAATTAATCCTCGTTCAAAGGAAGAGGAAGCCAAAGCCCACGAAGCCCAGTATGCAATGTTGAAACAAGATGACCGCAATATTGTTTGTTATTCAAATGGATCTATGTTGAACGAAAACATTGGCGCAGGAACAGTAGTTGAAATGACAGGAGAAGATGTCATTGAAGCAACCTATCCAATGGGCCATCAACAGGAAGTTTATGACACTGAATTACTTGGTATTCTTAAAGCTGCACAGAAATGCTTTCAGATCTGTCAACGTAAACATCTCACCAAAAGACATGTATGGATTTTCACAGACAATCAAGCTGCCATACGACGTCTCAATTCTTTCAAACCCGTCCCTGGACAGTCCACTTCCCTGGCATTCTCCAACATCGCCAATAACCTCCATGCACTCAAAACTACTATCACAGTACAATGGGTTCCTGGCCATACAGATGTACCTGGAAACGAACTTGCCGATAAGTTGGCAAAACAGTCCACTGTGGAAAAACCACCTACCTACTATAACACCTCACTATCGTACCTCAAGAGAGTAACCCGAGCCGCAAAAATGCAGGAATGGGGGGATTGGTGGATGCGACATCCCGCGAAAGGAAAAAACCTTGTTGCAACATTTCGTACCAAACCAGACAATATTTTCAGAAGTGGCAACCGCCAGTTTGTATCTACTGTCACCCAACTACGAACTGGGCATGGATACTTCCGCAGTTACCTATACAAAATACCAACCCATGCTGTTGACTCTCCTCACTGCCCATGTCGCTATGGAGGTCCCCAGTCACCGGAACATCTTGTACTAAGATGCCCTTTATACCAACGCGAAAGACAAACCATGCGGAAAGAGATTGGAGTTCTACACCCTCGATATCTCTGGAAGCATCTTCTTTATACTTACAAAGCAATGCAATCTTTGAAACATTTTCTGCACGACACACATATAGCTACTCGAAGATGGTACCTGGCCTAATTCCATGATGATGAACACCTTGGGCAGGGTAACATCCGAATTGCAGGACAGGGAACTGTCAACGATAGGGTGGAGGAACATCAGAGTGAGAGTGGAGGGGATGATGGGGAGGCTGATGATGAAAAGGAAGGAGAAGCAGAGAGTTGAGAGGAGGATGACAAATGAACAGGGAAGGGAGGAGGAGGGTACACTCCAGGGGGAGAACCTGCATGACATGCAGGACCAAGCCGAATGAGACTGACAGATATTTTATTATTGTATGAAGCGTGTTACAAACCGCTATGATTTATTTGAAATTTCTTGGCAACTAGAGCAGGGGTGATAGGGGACTGCGGAGCGGTGCCACCTAGCCAGGGGTTTTTCGTTTTTCCTTTGTTCGGTTTCATTTGTTGTTCATGTTCTTGGTTATTTGTTTGTATCTCACCGGCCATAGCTTACGGGCTGCATGCTGTATGATGAATAAATATATAAATAAATAAATAAATGGCCAGGAACCCATTGTACTGTGATAGTAGTTTTGAATGCATGGAGGTTATTGGCGACGTTGGAGAGTGCCAGGGAAGTGGACTGTCCAGCGGCGGGTTTGAGAGTATTGAGACGTCGTATGGCAGCTTGATTGTCTGTGAAAATCCATATATGTCTTTTGGTGAGGTTATTATGTTGACATATCTGAAAGCATTTCTGTGCAGCTTTAAGAATACCAAGTAATTCCGCATCATAAACTTCCTGTTGATGGCCCATTGGATAGGTTGCTTCAATGACATCTTCTCCCGTCATTTCAACTACTGTTCCTGCGCCAATGTTTTCGTTCGACATAGATCCATCTGAATAACAAACAATATTGCGGTCATCTTGTTTCAACATTGCATACTGGACTTCGTGGGCTTTGGCTTCCTCTTTCTTTGAATGCGGATTAATTTGTGTTTTGACACTACTTTCAATCCATGGTGGACAGGCTGTGGTTGAATTGGTTTCAATCTCCAAGCTGTTGGAAATCCATGGACTGAGGGTTGGTAAGGTTTGGATAGGAGGTGTTTCAAATTTGCTGTTATTTTGTTGCATACTGTCCCATGAAATCCAGGGTCCGGTTGTGTTACTAGACTCTGGGGTTTCATGAAATGGAGGCAAAGACAATGGACAACATTGTCAGATTGGATGCATTTTGGGAAACGTAAGTATTCGAATTGCATATTTCCTTTGCATTTGATTAAGTCGAACAGCTACTGGTGGCAGGACTGTTTCATTGTGTAGCGCAATTGTTGGGGATGTACGGAAGGCTCAAAGGATGTACCGAAGTGCCATATATTGAACTATTTCAAATTTCTGTTGATATGTTGCTTGGCCCATCCACGAGACTTCAGCTCTGAAGTCGCAGACAGGTACAACACACGCACTGTAGAGTTGGCGGACTGCACTGGGGGTTAGTCCTGATTCTGTATTGGCTAGTGATTTGAGGGCTTCAAGGGCTCTTTTGCCGCTTGCGGCCTTCAGCATGACATGGTGTTTGAAGTTGATTTTCCTGTCAAACCAAATACCAATCCACCTTACCACATCTGGGCCAATACCTTTTGTGCCGGGGGAAATGGTAGTGCCATTGGGTAGGGTGATCTTTTCGTCATCGGAGGTATCACCGTTTCGTTTATTTTGGAAGTGCATCATTTCTGACTTTGAGTTATCAAATCGTACCGCATTGTTTTCTGCCCATTTGAAAGCTGTCCGTGCAGTCACCTCGAAGCATCTTGCATTATAGGCTTTTGATTTGCTTCGAACAAAAATTACCACATCATCAATGTAGCTTGGAGTCCAGGTGCTGGCGTAATGGGTTGTGAGTTCGTAGAAGAGAGGACTGAGAAAGAGGAGGAAGAGAATTGGGGTTGCAGGCGATCCCTGAGGGATTCCTGTCCGGATGGGGCTGAGGTCTTCCTTTTGTCCATCAAATGCCAGTGCTGTTGTACGGTCGGATAGGACGTGGTCGACCCATAATTGAATTGCGGTCGGGTAGCCCAGTTGTCGTAGAGATTGGAGGAGACGGTCTTTGGATACTTTGTCGAATGCGCCGCTCACATCTATAACGAGTGCAGTGGTTATTTCCTTTGCATGTTTTCCTTGTTCAATTTCATGTGTATATGCCATTGCATCATCTATAGTGGAGCATTGTCTTCATCATCCTGTTTGATCTCCGAGTAGCAAGTTGTATTTTTCAGCCATATATGCAATTCAGTTTGCCATCAACTTTTCGAGGATCATCCCAAGGCAATTGAGAAGGGCAACCGGTCGGTAGGCCTTAGGTATTGAATAATCATGTTTTCCAGGTTTGGGTATAATCACAGTCGTTGCTTGTCACCAACAGGTAGGGTGATATCCAGTGGTTCCAAGTATAGCAAAGTGACTGGCAAATTGTTCAGTGGCTGCTAGGTATGCTTGCCGGAGGCAGTAATAGGGAAGCCAATCCGGTTCCGGGGCTTTTCATGGTGCAGAGGTAAAAATTGGTTGTTTGATTTCTGTTGGGGTAAATGTAACCCATGGCAGAGTTGGTCGATTGGTGATATCAGTTGGGGAGGGTACTACGGGTGGGGGTGGGAACATGGTAGAACGGAATAATACTGCCTTTTCTTCAAAAGTTACAGCTGTTGTGTTGGAGAATGACAGGGGTGGGGTCCGTTGGATTATCCTGGGTTTGGTATAACGAAGGGTGGTAAATATCTCTGGGCCTTGCACATTTGCTAAAAATGCAATCCACATTGTTGTCCTGGAGGTGCGGATATCCCGGAAATATTGGTTTCAAACAGCTTTGAATTTGATGTGATCACTTTCAAGGTGGGTGTTCTTCCACCACTTCTGGGCACGGTTTGTCTGTGTTTGGGAGATTTTGAGTTGGGGTGTCTACCAGCGTTTTGAATGTGTTGTAAGCTGGATAACTGGGGTAGATTCCTTGACTGCACCAAGAATCATATCTCGGAGTAGTTCTGCTGATTCGTCAAGGTTTGATTCGGTTGGTTGTTCATGGAGGTATTGCCAGACCATTCGTGAGGCATGGGAGAGTGTTTTTCAAGTTATTGAGAATAAATCGTAATCTGTCTTATTCCAGTTGTATCTTATCGTATTGGAGTCTGTTTATTTATTTATTTATTTATTCATCATACAGCATGCAGCCCGCAGGCTATGGCCGGTGAGGTACAAACAAATAACCAAGAACAAGAACAACAAATGAAACCGAACAAAGGAAAAACGAAAAACCCCTGGCTAGGTAGCACCGCTCCGCAGTCCCCTATCACCCCTGCTCTAGTTACAAAGAAATTTCAAATAAATCATAGCCGTTTGTAACACACTTCATACAATAATAAAATATCTTCCAGTCTCATTCTGCTTGGTCCGGCATATCATGCGGGTTCTCCCCCTGGAGTTTACCCTCCTCCTCCCTTCCCTGTTCAAATTTCATCCACCTCTCAACTCTCTGCTTCTCCGTCCTTTTCATCATCATCCTCCCCGTCATCCCCTCCTCTCCCACTCTGATGTTCCTCCACCATATCATTGACAGTTCCCTGGCCTGCAATTCGGATATTACCCTGCCAAAGGTGTTCATGATCATGGAATTGGCCCACGTACCATCTTCGAGTAGCTATATGTGTGTCGTGCAGACAATGTTTCAAAGGTTGCATTGCTTTGTCGGTATAAAGAAGATGCTTCCAGAGATATCGAGGGTGTACAACTCCAATCTCTTTCCGCATGGTTTGTCTTTCGCGTTGGTATAAAGGTCATCTTAGAACAAGATGTTCTGGTGACTGGGGACCTCCATAGCGACATATGCAGTGAGGGGAGTCAACAGCATTCATTCATTCATTCATTCATTCATTCATCATACAGCATGCAGCCCGCAGGCTATGGCCAGTGAGGTAGAAACAAATAACCAAGAACAAGAACAACAAATGAAACCGAACAAAGGACAAACGAAAAACCCCTGGCTAGGTAGCACTGCTCCGCAGTCCACTATCACCCCTGCTCTAGTTACAAAGACATTTCAAATAAATCATAGCCGTTTGTAACACGCTTCATACAATAATAAAATATCTGTCAGTCTCATTCTGCTTGGTCCTGTATATCATGCGGGTTCTCCCCCTGGAGTTTACCCTCCTCCTCCCTTCCCCGTTCAAATTTCATCCACCTCTCAACTCTCAGATTTTCCGTCCTTTTCATCATTATCCTCCCCATCATTCCCTCCTCTCCCACTCTGATGTTCCTCCACCATATCGTTGACAGTTCCCTGGCCTGCAATTCGGATGTTACCCTGCCCAAGGTAATCATCATCATGGAATTGACCCAGGAACCATCTTCGAGTAGCTATATGTATGTCGTGCAGAAAATGTTTCAAAGGTTGCATTGCTTTGTCAGTACAAAGAAGATGCTTCCAGAGATATCGAGGATGTACAACTCCAATCTCTTTCCGCATGGTTTGTCTTTCGCGTTGGTATAAAGGGCATCCTAGTACAAGATGTTCCGGTGCCTGGGGACCTCCATAGCGTCATGGGCAGTGAGGGGAGTCAACAGCATTGGTTGGTATTTTGTATAGGTAACTGTGGAAGTATCCATGTCCAGCTCGTAGTTGGGTGACAGTAGATGCAAACTGGCGGTTGCCACTTCTGAAAATATTGTTTGGTTTGGTACGGAATATTGCAATATAGTTCTTTCCTTTCGCGGGATGTCGTATCCACCAATCCCCCCATTCCTGCATTTTTGCTGCTCGGGTTACCCTCTTGAGGTACGATAAGGAGGTGTTATAGTCGGTAGGTGGTTTTTCCACAGTGGACGTTTTTGCCAACTCATCGGCAAGTTCGTTTCCAGGTACATCTGTATGGCCAGGAACCCATTGTACTGTGATTGTAGTTTTGAGTGCATGGAGGTTATTGGCGATGTTGGAGAGTGCCAGGGAAGTGGACTGTCCCGGGGCAGGTTTGAGAGTATTGAGACGTCGTATGGCAGCTTGATTGTCTGTGAAAATCCATACATGTCTTTTGGTGAGGTTATTACGTTGACAGATCTGAAGGCATTTCTGTGCAGCTTCAAGAATACCAAGTAATTCAGCATCATAAACTTCCTGTTGATGGCCCATTGGATAGGTTGCTTCAATGACATCTTCTCTGGTCATTTCATCTACTGTTGCTGCGCCAATGTTTTCGTTCAACATTGTATTGGAGTCAGTGGTAACAAGTTCAGATTCTCCTAAGATATCAAAACATATTGTTGCATGGTCTGAACCAGTTGATGCATTATCATGCACGGCCCAATTCGTAACCGAGTTATGGATGGATTGTGAGGTAAAGGATAAGTCGATAATAGATGTTCCTTTGCCATTTCGGTAGTAGTATGTTCGGGTGTCTGCTTCATTGAGGAGGGAAAAGTAATTGGTTTCCATGATCTGAACAAGTTCGTCGGCGCGTTTGGGTGTTTTGATTTGTGAATTCCACCATGTATGATGGGTATTCATATCACCAGCAATAATGCATCGTTCAGTCAATAGGATTGTGCTGAAGCTTCTTGGAATGGTGTAGAGTTTAGATACACCTTCATGTTCATTGTAAATATTGAAGAGTATGATTGGTGCAATTGAGGGGGTTTATATTTCAAGGACTTGAATATCAGGATCCTGGCTGATGTCGGTAAGTGGGGAGCATTTGATATAAGGGTTGTTTTTGGCCACATAGGCAATTGCCCTATTGTGTTTTCTTAAGTTTTTAGTAGCTCAAATCCACGGTGTGTTGTAATGAATGTTTATTTATTTATTTATTTATTCATCATACAGCATGCAGCCCGTAGGCTATGGCCGGTGAGGTACAAACAAATAACCAAGAACAAGAACAACAAATGAAACCGAACAAAGGAAAAACGAAAAACCCCTGGCCAGGTAGCACCGCTCCGCAGTCCCCTATCACCCCTGCTCTAGTTACAAAGAAATTTCAAATAAATCATAGCGGTTTGTAACACGCTTCATACAATAATAAAATATCTGTCAGTCTCATTCGGCTTGGTCCTGCATATCATGCGGGTTCTCCACCTGGAGTTTACCCTCCTCCTCCCTTCCCCATTCATATTTCATCCTCCTCTCAACTCTCTGCTTCTCCTTCCTTTTCATCATCATCCTCCCCATCATCCCCTCCACTCTCACTCTGATGTTCCTCCATCCTATCGTTGACAGTTCCCTGTCCTGCAATTCGGATGTTACCCTGCCCAAGGTGTTCATCATCACGGAATTGGCCCAGGTACCATTTTCGAGTAGCTATATGTGTGTCGTGCAGAAAATGTTTCAAAGGTTGCATTGCTTTGTCGGTATACAGAAGATGCTTCCAGAGATATCGAGGGTGTACAACTCCAATCTCTTTCAGCATGGTTTGTCTTTCGCGTTGGTATAAAGGGCATCTTAGTACAAGATGTTCCGGTGCCTGGGGACCTCCATAGCGACATGGGCAGTGAGGAGAGTCAACAGCATTGGTTGGTATTTTGTATAGGCAACTGCGGAAGTATCCATGTCCAGTTCGTAGTTGGGTGACAGTAGATGCAAACTGGTGGTTGCCACTTCTGAAAATATTGTCTGGTTTGGTACGGAATGTTCCAATATAGTTCTTTCCTTTCGCGGGATGTCTCATCCACCAATCCCCCCATTCCTGCATTTTTGCTGCACGGGTTATCCTTTGAGGTACGATAATGAGGTGTTATAGTAGGTAGGTGGTTTTTCCACAGTGGACTTTTTTGCCAACTTATCGGCAAGTTCGTTTCCAGGTACATCTGTATGGCCAGGAACCCATTGTACTGTGATAGTAGTTTTGAGTTCATGGAGGTTATTGGCAATGTTGGAGAGTGCCAGGGAAGTGGACTGTCCAGGGGCGGGTTTGAGAGTATTGAGGCGTTGTATGGCAGCTTGATTGTCTGTGAAAATCCATACATGTCTTTTGGTGAGGTTATTACGTTGACAGATCTGAAAGCATTTCTGTGCAGCTTTAAGAATACCAAGTAATTCAGCATCATAAACTTCTGTTGATGGCCCATTGGATAGGTTGCTTCAATGACGTCTTCTCCTGTCATTTCAACTACTGTTCCTGCGCCAATGTTTTCGTTCAACATAGATCCATCTGAATAACAAACAATATTGCGGTCATCTTGTTTCAACATTGCATACTGGGCTTCGTGGGCTTTGGCTTCCTCTTCCTTTGAACGAGAATTAATTTGTGTTTTGACTCTACTTTCAATCCATGGTGGACAGGCTGTGGTTGAATAGGTTTCAATCTCCGAGCTGTTGGAAATCCATGGACTGAGGGTTGATAAGGTTTGGATAAGACGTGTTTCAAATTTGCGGTTATTTTGTTGCATACTGTCCCATGAAATCCAGGGTCCGGTTGTGTTACTAGACTCTGGGGTTTCATGAAATGGAGGGAAAGTCAATGGACAACGTTGTCGGATTGGATGCATTTCGGGAAACGTAAGTATTCGAATTGCATATTTCCTTCGCATGTGATTAAGTCGAACAGCTACTGGTGGCAGGGCTGCTTCATTGTGTAGCGCTATTGTTGGGGATGTGCGGAAGGCTCCAAGGATGCACCGAAGTGCCATATTTTGAACTGTTTCGAATTTCTGTTGATATGTTGCTTGGCCCATCCACCAGACTTCAGCTCCGAAGTCGCAGACAGGTACAACACACGCATTGTATAGTTGGCGGACTGCACTGGGGGTTAGTCCTGATTCTGTATTGGCTAGTGATTTGAGGGCTCCAAGGGCTCTTTTGCCGCTTGCCGCCTTCAGCATGACATGGTGTTTGAAGTTGATTTTTCTGTCAAACCAAATACCAATCCACCTTACCACATCTGGGCCAATGCCTTTTGTGCCGGGGAAATGGTAGTGCCATTGGGTAGTGTGATCTTTTCGTCATCGGAGGTATCACCGTTTCGTTTATTGTGGAAGTGCATCATTTCTGACTTTGAGTCATCAAATCGTACCGCATTGTTTTCTGCCCATTTGAAAGCTGTCCGTGCAGCCGCCTCGAGGCATCTTGCATTATAGGCTTTTGATTTGCTTCGAACAACAATTGCAACATCATCAATGTAGCTTGGAGTCCAGGAGCTGGGGTAATGGGTTGTGAGTTCGTAGAAGAGAGGACTGAGATAGAGGAGGAAGAGAATTGGGGATGCAGGCGATCCCTGAGGGATTCCTGTCCGGACGGGGCTGAGGTCTTCCTTTTGTCCATCAAATGCCAGTGCTGTTGTACGGTCGGATAGGAAGTGATCGACCCATAATTGAATTGCGGTCGGGTAGCCCAGTTGTCGTAGAGTTTGGAGGAGACGGTCTTTGGATACATTGTCGAATGCGCCACTCACATCCATAAAGAGGGCAGTGGTGATTTCCTTTGCATGTTTTCCTTGTTCAATTTCATGTGTAAGTGCCATTGCAGCATCTATAGCAGAGCGTTGTCTTCGTCCTCCTATTTGATCTTTGTGTAGCAGGTTGTATTTTTCAGCCATGTATGCAATTCGGTTTGCCATCAACTTTTCGAGGATCTTCCCAAGGCAATTGAGAAGGGCAACAGGTCGGTAGGCCTTAGGTATTGAATAATCAGGTTTACCAGGTTTGGGTATAATCACAGTCGTTGCTTGTCGCCAACAGGTAGGGTGATATCCAGTGGTTCCAAGTATAGCAAAGAGACTGTTGAATTGTTCGGTGGCTGCGAGGTATGCTTGCCGGAGGCAGTAAAAGGGAAGCCCATCAGGTCCCGGGGCTTTACGTGGTGCAGAGGTAAAAATGGCTTGTTTGATTTCTGTTGGGGTAAATGTAACCCATGGCAGGGTTGGTCGATTGGTGAAATCAGTTGGGGAGGGGGCTACTGGTGGGGGTGGAACATGGTAGAACGGAATAATACTGCCTTTTCTTCAAAAGTTACAGCTGTTGTGTTGGAGAATGACAGGGGTGGTGTCCGTTGGGTTTTCCTGGGTTTGGTATAACGGAGGGCGGTAAATATCTCTGTGCCTTGTGCATTTGCTAAAAATTCAATCCACATTGTTGTCTTGGAGGTGCGTATATCCCGGAAATATTGGTTTCGAACAGCTTTGAATTTGATGTGATCACTTTCAAGGCGGGTTTTCTTCCACTGCTTCTGGGCACGGTTCATTTGTGTTCTGGAGATTTTGAGTTGGGGTGTCCACCAGCGTTTTGAATGTGTTGTAAGCTGGAGAACTGGGGTAGATTCCTTGACTGCATCAAGAATCATATCTCGGAGTAGTTCGGCTGATTTGTCAAGGTTTGATTCGGTTGGTTGTTCATGGAGGTATTGCCAGACCATTCTTGAGGCATGGGAGAGTGTATTGAGAGTTTTTGGAATAAATCCCAATCTGTCTTATTCCAGTTGTATCTTATCGTGTTGGAGTCAGTGGTAACAAGTTCAGATTCTGCCAAGATATCAAAACGTATTGTTGCATGGTCTGAACCAGTTGATGCGTTGTCATCCACGGCCCAATTTGTAACTGAGTCATGGATGGCTTGTGAGGTAAAGGCTAAGTCGATAATAGAGGTTCCTTTGCCAGTTCGGTAGTAGTATGTTGGGGTGTCCGGTTCATTGAGGAGGGAAAAGTTATTGGTTTCCATGATCTGAACAAGTTCGTCGGCGCGTTTGGGTGTTTTGATTTGTGAATTCCACCATGTATGATGGGCATTCATATCACCAGCAATAATGCATCGTTCAGGCAATGGGATTTTGGTGAAGCTTCTTGGAATGGTGTAGAGATTAGATACGCCTTCATGTTCATTGTAAATATTGAAGACTGTGATTGGTGCAATTGAGGGGGTTGATATTTCAAGGACTTGAATATCAGGATCCTGGCTGATGTCGGTACGTGGGGAGCATTTGATATAAGGGTTGTTTTTGGCCACATAGGCAATTGTCCTATTGTGTTTTCTTAAGTTGTTAGGTGGTATCAGTAGCTCAAATCCAGGGTGTGTTGTAATGAAGTGGGTTGAATCCAGGTTCTTGGAGTAAAAGAAGGTCGGCCGTTCCAACTGCAAAGTCAAGAAGGTATTGATGACTAAGGAGGAACGGTTGCAGTTGTGTTGTATAATTCGTATTTTGGTGGGTGAATAGGAAGGTTGTTTACGCATGGGTGATGGTCGGGTGGTCTTTCATGAACTTGGCTCGTACCTCAGCACGTATGGCAGTAATTGTTGGGCATTTAGAATCGTTGGCTCGGTGATTACCCTTGCAGTTGATGCATTGGATAACATCATGGACACACTGTTTGCCTATGCTGGGACATGATCCGCATGAGTGGGAGGTGGTGGTGTGAGGTTCTGCACATATATTGCAGATAGCTGATTGTTTGCATCGTAGGTAGGAATGGCCATATTGTTGGCAGTTAGTACATTGGTCAGTTGGTCGGGATGCCACATATCGGTCGGCTTTGCGGGTCCTGCCATCAACTTGTACTCCATGGTCTTGAATAAGTTTTGCTTCATGTTCAGTACGGACTGCAATAACCATGGTGGTTGCTTTTTTGTGTGGTCGTGTTTCTGGCTTCATGAGAGATCGTGGTAGAGTGGTAAGCTTGATATGATTATTGTTCATCTCAATATCTTCTTTCAATAATTTCATTTCTGTTTCACATTCCGGAAACATTGTAATGTCAATGGAGTGAACCATCATTCGGATCCAAGTTTCTTGCTTTTTGAGATTTTGTGCGGTTGTGTCGACTGAACGAACTGTTTCTTCAATAGCAGCCTTGTGGGCCAGTACCAATTCCACAGGACAGGCGTCTGCTGTCAGCAGGACGAGATTGTGCTTATAGTTGGCAGAAACATGTCCAATATCGGCCAAAGGGTCTGCATGGCAGCGTCGGAGGGTGGCGTTTGATGGCGAGCTTCAGTTTTGTAAGATCGGCAGTAACAGGTTGATCACTGTGTCGCGCAATCACTAGTGTACGTTGTTTTTTGGTGAGAGGACGGGGATTCATAGTACGCCCATTCTTATCTTTTGGTGGATCTTTCTTTGCGCATGCAGATGCAATTGCTGACCAGAGTGTGGGTTTGGGGGAAGTCCCATCCAGGACAGCTGGAGTTAGTAGGTCTGGTGGTGCTGGTGGTGCATCTTTCTTTGAAGCTTGGATTTGTACAAGGTATTCAACTCGTTGTCCAAGGGTTGCAATGGTATTGAGGGCACTTTCGTGTTTGGTTTCCATTGAGGCTAAGCGGGTTGCCAGTTTTCGGTTTTGGGTGGTGAGACGTTTGTTGATTTTGAGAATATCCTTGTGGAGTGGTTCAAGGATGGCTTTGAATACCTGATGAATCCTATCTTCATCATCGTCATTTGGATTCAGCAGGTTGGTGGATGGGTCCTGAAAGTCTTCATCTTCAGAATCGTCATCATCGTCAGAACATTCGTTATTGGCCTCGGTATCCTCCGGGGCATCTTCAAGTTCTAGATCTGCATTATCAGGGTTTCCGAGATGGCCTTGGTTGGTTGGTTGTTGAGGTGGGGAAGATGGTTGTAGTTGTAGTTTTTCAGAGGGTGTCCTGGGATGGACATTGCCAATGGCCATACGAGTGCTTGAACGTGTACGAGGGGCATTCAGTGGTGGATATGGTGAGGTAGCCGGCAGTCGGCGAGAACTTCCTTGTTTGCCTTTCCTTCCTCGTTTGGATATGTGGCCCGTAAGCGTAGTATGTGATACAGCTGGGGCATCAATTGCGGAAAGTGGGTCTGAACTGGGGTTTGGGTAAAGGTGCATTCCATAAGTGCTGGAAGTGCCAGGTGGAGGACGTGGTGGTATAGGGGCAGACATTTAGGACTTGTAAGGGTTTGCTGGGTACTAAATATGTTAAAGATATAAAAATTTTCTGAGTATTTTTGAATAGTAATAAATCCGACGTTTCAATGTTGATGTAAGTGGCCTCGGTACCACCTATTCCCTGAGGGGGTTAGAGCTTCACCTCTTTTGTCCTAGCAAGGTGTTGTAGCCTTGTACTAGAGCCTTTTACCTCCTCACAGCAGATACAGAGACACCTGTAGCGACAAGAAGACCTCTATGAGGCCTGCTATGTGATGGGGCTGTAAAACCACTGCAAGAAAGGAAGTGCAACTTAACTCTGGAGGATCCACCCAAAGACTCAGGGGGTCAATGGCGGCAAAGTAGCCGGATGTTGTCGCCTACACCCTGGTAGGTCTGCTGGGCCCCGGTGGCCAATATGTTTCAAAAGGGAGGGGTGGGAAAATGCGAAAATATGAAAATCAACCGTTGTGAAGTCAATTTTCGTCTGATTCAGTTGTGCTTTCGGCAGGGTAGACCTGTGTGTGTATGGAAGCTGTGTTCTCAAGGGCGTTCAGAACGGATGAAAATTCGTGGAATAATGATGGAATTCGAAAATGTGTTTTTGACTTCGAGGATTTTTGGCCCAGGCAGTCTGGGGCTTGTAGGCAGGTGTAGGTGGTTCGTTCTAAGGGCTTCTTGGGCTGCTGAATCGATTGCCGTTGTCTGTTTTTGATTTGGAGTTGATTCCACTGAGGTAGAGGGGGGGTAGGAGCGAAAAAGCGACTTTTCGAGGATTTTAGGCCCAGACAGTCAGGGGCTTGTAGGCAGGTGTTGATGGTCCGTTCTAAGGGCTTCTGGGGCCGCTGGATCGATTGCCGTTGTCCGATTCTGATTTTGAGTTGATTCCACTGAGATAGAGGGGGGGTAGAAGCGAAAAAGCGACTTTTCGAAGATTTTGTGTAACTAATGCAAATATTAAGCTTTTGGTCTGAAATTAAAACCTGAGCCTCGTCTATATGTGCTCCCAATGCTTCCAAAGTTTGAAGTCGATTGGATAAGAATTGGTTGTGTGGATGTTCAGTGGGGGCCCTTTTGCAGGGGGGGAAAAAGAGGGGTAAGAGGCCCAGTTTTCCACCCAGCAACAATAAAGGTCCTGGGGAAGAGATGCCCTTTCGTAGGGGGGGTAATTGGGAGTTAGGAATCGATAGGAAGTGTCCGTTTGTTGATAGCTATGCTGGTTGTTGACTTATTTTCGAAAAACGGTTTTGCTGGTGTGGTTGTCGCTTTGTAATGAATGTAGTGTCTGGGTTGAATCCAGGTTCTTGGAGTAAAAGAAGGTCGGCCGTTCCAACTGCAAAGTCAAGAAGGGTATTGATGACTCAGGAGGAACGGTTGCAGTTGTGTTGTATAATTCGAATTTTGGTAGGTGAATAGGAAGGTTGTTTAGGTATAAGTGATGGTCGGGTGGTCTTCGATGAACTTGGCTCGTACCTCAGCACTTATGGCAGTAAGTGTTGGGCATTTAGAATCATTGGCCCTGTGATTACCCTTGCCTTTGATGCATTGCATAACATCATGGACACACTGATTGCCTATGCTGGGACATGATCCGCATGAGTGGGAGGTGGTGGTGTGAGGTTCTGCACATATGTTGCACAAAAGTGATTGTTTCCATCGTAGGTGGGTATGGCCAAATTGTTGGCAGTTAGTACATTGGTCGGTTGGTCGGGATGCCACATATCGGTCGGCTTTTGCGTGTCTTGCTGTCTACTTGAACTCCATGATCTTGAATAAGTTTTTCTTCATGTTCAGTATGGACTGCAATGACCATGGTGGTTGCCTTTTTATGGGGTCGAGTTTCTGGCTTTATAAGAGTTCGTGGTAGGGTGGTAAGCTTGATATGATTGTTGTTCATCTCAATATCTTTATTCAATAATTTCATTCCTGTTTCACATTCAGGAAACATTATAATGTCGATGGAATGTATCGAGATGAACGAGGTCGATTCTCTCTTCTAAGTCTTGCGTGGACTGTAAGAGAGATGGTAAACTGAACTCGTCCAAAGTTGAAGGTGATTCGGGTCTTGTGTATGCTGACTCTGGGTCCGAGAAGGAATATAGTCATAAAATAATAAAGAATAGAATGAAGCGGAAGAATGTCGAATGATATTAAGCTTCAGGAGGATAGAGGGCAAACTGTAGTATTGCTATCTAACTGTATGTTGCGATATAGAAAAAACTATCTACAGAGGTGGGAAACGACCGTCTTTTATACATAAACCAGCGTTTGTTTAAAAGAAAAGAAAACCTGATGGGCATCGTGTTGACCCTGAAAAAGGAGTCATTTCGTAGATGGTGTGGTAGCTATGAGTCATAGTTACTATGGTATGACGGATGGTGTAATCGATGGTGTGATCGATGGCGTAATCGATGGTGTGATGTGAGTCATATATAACCCTGTAGTTAATATAGAATACGAGTCTTTATGACTACGTGATGAAATTGTAATATAAGGAATACGAGCGCTATATTTATGATATGCGCATGTGACACAGTGGGCTTTTTGTCCGTTTCTAAACTTATCTTTAACATCCGAAAACATGTGAAAGACAATATGTACTTGACTAATCCAAGTCACGATCCCAATATTTCCAACACCCCTTCTCATTTTGTACCGGAAAATTTCTTACATAAATGTTCCAATATTTCTCGTGACAATCCCTTTGTACATATATCCGCAATGTTTTCACTACACTGAAAATATAACACTGTGATATTTCCAGCTTCAACTTGCTCTCACGTGAAGTGATAGGCTATGTCGATGTGTTTTGATCGGTCGTTGATTTTAGGATTATTTGTAATATCGATGGCAGCGTTTGAGTCGCTCATAATCGCATTTGGAATATTGTTTTTTAACAACTCTTTGAGTTCTCATTGTAACCAGAGGTGATGTTATGTAGTCAAGGAAAGGCCCATGTACTCAGCTTCACAGGTGGAAGTTGCGACGGACCTTTGCTTGCGAGAACGCCACGAGATTGTCGAGTCACCTAGTTGAAACAGAAATCCAGAGAAGCTTCGTCTTGAGTCGAGGTCGTTTCCATATGATGCGTCCGAATAGGCGGTAAGTTTGAGAGGTGATTTCCAAGTATAAAAGAGAGCTAACTCTTTGCTTCCTTGAAGGTATCGAAGAACTCTTTTGGCAGCGGCCATATTTGGAGTGGAGGGATTTGTGTTGAATTGAGAGAGATGGGTAATAGTGTATGCGAGGTCTGGTCTGGTCCCAGTAACTAGATACATGAGAGATTCGATGATTTGTTGATATGATTTCGTTGTTTTATCATCAGTTTGTTCGAGGTTCCTTGTCAACCTATGGTTTGGGTCGATAGTGGTCGAGACTGATTTACAGTCGTTCAATTCAAATCTTTTCAGTATCTTCTCGATGAATGCTGTTTGGGAGAGAGTGATTCCAGCATTTGTAAATGTAATGTTGATTCCAAGCAGCCAATGTAATAACCCCATGTCGTTAACTTTGAATTCACTTTTCTGTATTCCAATGGTTTGATCTTTCAAGGCTCCGGTTTCTCCATACATAGTTATATCGTCCACATAAATAGCAATAAATGGATCTTCTGATTCGTGAACGAGAACACAGAGATCCAAAGCAGTGATAAGAAAGCCTTAGGGGATTAGGTACTCAACCAATCTATGGTACCATTCTCGAGGTGATTGTTTCAGTCCGTAGATATATCTTTTCAATTTGGCGACTGTTCCATCTATCCTGCTGCCTTCAGGTAGATGCATATTGATATCTTCCATTAATATGCCATAAAGGAATGTTGTCTTGACGTCGAGTTGATCAGGTTTCCACCCTTTACAGGTGGCAATGGCTAACAGTAGTCTTAGGGAATGGTAACGAACAACAGGTGAAAAGATTTCGTCGTAGTCAGGACCGTGAATTTGACTGAATCCTTTTGCAACTAGTCTAGCTTTGTATCGTTGAATTTCTCCATTGGCGTCTGTTTTGATCTTGAATACCCATCGAGAATCAACAATCTTGGAATTTGTTGGTTTGGGCACTACTTCCCACACGTCGTTATCTTTGAGTGATTAAAGTTCTTTGTTGATTTCGACTTTCCATTCAGACCAATCTGGTGAGTACTTGGCTTGTCGAAACGTTTGAGGTTCTTCAATAAGTATTGATGTGAGTAAGATTTCTTCGGAGTCCAGGGAGAGAGATATTTCATCAGCATCGCGCATTGTTCAGTCAAGAATTTGCTCGTTCTGAGGTTCTATTCTCCACCATTCTTGGGAGGTCTAACTTGTCTTCCCGCGCTTGTGGTAACACCCGTAGTGGGGTGTTGTTGAGCAACATCGGTAACTTGTAGTTGTTGTTGTTGCTCTGTGGAGAGTTATCATCACCATGAAGTTGGTGGTGGTATTGCTCTTGAGGAGGCGAGGGGGGAGGTTGAGTTGGATGGTCTTTTGGAGGTCCGGTAAAGAAATGACTTTATCGTTGGGGAGTGTGAATTGATTCTTGATCTTCATCTAATTCGAATGTCCAGTAGTCTGGGCCTAGAAATCCTGATCATTGTCCTTGATCATATTGTTGTACAACTAATCTCAGAACGTCTTCATTGCCTTGCTCGGATAACTTTCTGGTGTCTGAGGGATTCCGTTCCATCCATGCTATCCACATATCATCGTAAGGGAATTTTTCATTGTCAGATCGATGTTCAATTGCGGTTCAAGGTATTGACTTTAGTTTGGCATATGAGGACCTATCGTGTGATGAATCCCCTTCTGTCTTTGATGGAGGGAACACGATATCATTGGTGACAAGTGTGTGTTTGGATTCAGGTAGGTGGACTCTGTAGTGATGGTCGTTATTTGCGTATCCAGTGAGAATTGCTCTTTGTGCCCTTGGTTGAAGTTTTGTGCCCGCAAGTCGTTGCTGTTTAGGGATATGTATGTAACATTCACTGCCAAAGGGTTTGAGATGCATGATCGATGGTTTATTACCGTGGAAAGCTTCAAAGGAGTTTGATCTTTAACTGCCGAATGAGGTTGTCGGTTTTTGAGGTATACTGAAGTTGAAACTGCTTCTGCCCAATGTTTTTTGTCGTATGTAGGAGCGCTTTCAAGCATATCTCTAAATGATTCTCCTATTGTTCGATTGAGTCTTTCAGGCACGCCATTTGATTCAGGAGAGTAAGGGGGAGTGAATTGACGAACTATCCCCTTCTGTCTTAGGTAATCTTTCAGTTCGTTTGAAACGTATTCTCCACTATTGTCGGTTCGAAAGCTTTTGGGTGTCATTGAATATTGAAGTTCTAGCTCGGCAACAAAATCTTTAAGAATTTGAGTGGTGCTTGATTTCTTTTTCATAAACTTAACCCAGGCATATCGAGTAGCATCATCGATTAAGGTGATGTAGTAGAGGGATGCTCCGTAGGAGTGAACTGAAAATGGTTCTGACAGATCTGAATGAATCAGATCAAGCGTTTTTCGATTTTTATCAATAGTAGAAGGGCGAGGTGATTTGGTTAATTTTGCTTTGATGCACAAGTCGCAGTGAAAATTTTCAGGTTTCGCTGGTAGTTCAATGTCGTACAGCTTAGGATTTATATTAGTATGTCCTAAAGCTTGATGCCAAAACTCGTAAGTAGCGAAAGCTGAATGATTCACTTCAGGTATAGAAAAAGTTGACTGTCAAACTTTGCTTCAAACAGTGTTTTATCGTTTTTCATAACCGAGATATAATCTCCTTCTCCAATTTTCTTGTAATCATTTTGTAACTTTCACCAAGGAATAAGAGCTTTCCCCAATTGAGGAACATAAAGAAAATCGCGAACGCAAAAGTTGAAACCGATCCATTTTTAAGAACACAGTCCATCACAATATCTCCTTTTCCCTTGATCTCCATTTGTTGCTTTGAACTGGACTCTACAAGTCCGGAACATGTTTTGAAATTGTGGAGTCTGTCTGGAAAAGGGGTCATGTGTGAGGTACAGGGCGTGTCGAAATAGAAGGATTTGGTTCTTACTTGTTGAGTTTCGGTAGTGACATTTGCTTCTTCTTTCTTGCTTGTATCTTTGGTTTCCTTCTTCTTTTCCTCATTGTGTTTCTTGAGGCGGTAACAATCATTCCAAGTATGACCGGTGGATTTTCCGGGGTCATGTTTTGCACACCAGGTACAATCCTTAACTTCAGATTTTTTTTCAGTCTTCTTGTTCTTCTTGTTTTTTCCACCTTTTGATTGTTGTAACGTTGTGAGTGCAGTTTCGGAGGAACCGGTGATTGTAGGAGACATGTCGATGAGTCTTTTCTTTACATCGGCAAATGTTGAATCGTCCTTTGTTGTAAGATTGTCGACAACATTTTGATGATGTTGTACGCGAAATCCGAGGAGAAAGTCTCTTTTGGCTTTGTCTTCGTCAGAAAGGCAGCAAATTCTTGCGATAGGTGTTCTTTGACGCTTTTGCAAGTTTCTGTAGTTTCGCCACTCTGTTTCGAACTTGGTGATAAAGTCAGAGAGTGAAGAGGATGTTGTATAGGAGGAGGAGAGGGAGGTAAAGGTTGTGATTTGATAGACAAATGCATAAGCAGTGTCTCGGTAATATTCGGTGTGCAGCCATGTCCACATCGTATGGGGTGATCCAAGTTCGACAATTTTTTCGAGAATGTCGCTGGAAACCACTTGGATACAGATGGTCTGTGCTTGGTAGCATAAGTGGTCGTATGCTGCTACTTCTTTTCTGTCGGTATCATCTGCAGGTGTTAATCCTTCCACCACTACCTCATAGCACTTCATCCCTTTAAGAATAATAACCATTGTCGCCGCCCACACATTGTAATTGGATTGTCCTTCAAGTACTTTGATGTTGTCAAGTTTTACACTGGCAGGTTCGTCGATGACATCTGCTTTGATTCTTGACGAAAAACTGAACTCAGGTTGCTTTCCGGATGCTTCTCCTGATGCGGGCATGTTGGGCGCTGGAGGTAAGGGAAGGTGTGATGAAGGTGGTATTGGAATTGTTGAATAGCCAGCGGATACAGCGAAGATGTTGGGAGGTAGTTGTGGGTATTCTTATTCTGAATCACTCATCTACCAACTATTTTCTTGGTGGAGTTGAGCAATGTAGAAGGTGAGAGGGTGATATCAAAGAGTTACGAGAACTGTTGGAATTACAGGTGTAAATTCTTCAAAGGTATCGAACCAGAATTCAAGGTATCCGTCTTCGTCTGCTTCGAGTACTGATCAGAGGATTGAGGGAGAGTAGTAGCGTGGTGTTTGAGGTTCAAATCCCCAAGTATGTCTAACTTCGAGATCTGAGTCGGAACGATAGCAGTAGAGACCGTCGCAGTTGTTACAGATGATGTAGGCACTTGACATTCAGCAGTCCGGGCTCATAACCTATCGAGATCAACAAGGTCGATACTCTCTTCTAAGTCTTGCATGGACTGTAAAAGAGATGGTAAAGTGAACTCGTCCACAGTTGAAGGTGATTCGGGTTTTGTGTATGCTGACTCAGGGTCCGAGAAGGAATATAGTAATGAAACAATAAAGAATGGAATCAAGCGGAAGAATGTCGGAATATATTAAGCTTCAGGAGGATAGAGGGCAAACTGTAGTATTGCTATCTAACTGTATGTTGCGATATAGAAAAAACTATCTACAGAGGTGGGAAACCACCGTCTTTTATATATAAACCAGCATTTGTTCCAAAAGAAAAGAAAAACTGATCGGCATCGCGTTGACCCTGCAAAAGGAGTCATTTCGTAGATGGTGTGGTAGCTATGAGGCATAGTTACTATGGTGTGATCGATGGCGTAATCGATGGTGTGATCGATGGTGTAATCGATGGTGTGATGTGAGTCATATATAACCCTGTAGTTAATATAGAATACGAGTCATTATGACTACGTAATATAATTGTAATATAAGCAATACGAGCGCTATCTTTATAATAAGCACATGTGACACTGTGGGCTGTTTGTCCGTTTCTAAACTTATCTTTAACATCCAAAAACATGTGAAAGAAAATATATACTTGACTAATCCAAGTCACGATCCCAATATTTCCAACACGAACATTCGATGAGGAAATGTTGGCCATCGTGTACGCAATGAAACCATGGCGATGTTATTTACAAGGAGCGATTCATACAAACAAACATATACTCCGACCACATGAATCTCCAATATTTCAAAAAAACTAATCAACTTAACAGACAACAAGCCAGAGGGGCTGAATTATCACAGGAATATAACTTTAAAATAGTCTATCGAAAAGGATCGCAAATTGGGAAAGCCGACCCTGTATCACGATGCCCAGAGTTCATCACTAGAGAGGGGGGTACAACTGCAACCACCAACAAACCCCAATTAGGACCTGAATATTGGACGGCAATAAGCACGCTAGACCTAGAACAATCAGATGAAATGGTGCTGGCAGGGTTTTCGATAAAGAAATTGGTCCCTGCAGTACAAACCAAATTCCAAGACGAAAGCGAGAAAGATAAAGAATTTCAGAAGATAAAAGAAAGTAAACAAACAAAAGGAAATACAGACGACAGATTGGGATTGGACAAAGACAGAATGTTGGTATGGAAAGAAAGGCTTTACGTACCAGATGGATTTAGGAAGCAAGTATTAAAGAAGGAACACAACTCGAGGATAGCGGGACATTTTGTAAGAGAAAGGACATTGGAACTTATGACCACAAACTTCTACTGCCCAAAACTCGAAGACAACGTACGAGCCTACTGCAACAATTGCGACTCGTGTCAACACACAAAAACCCCATGGCATACTAATCATGGTCTATTATACCCACTTGAACTACCATCATCACCATGGACCTATATATCGGTTAATTTCATCACCGATTTACCAGAATCCCATGGAAACAAGAACATCATGGTGGTTGTTGACAGGTTTACGAAAATGGATCACTTCATACAGAGAGCGAAAAGAGAGTCGGCAATAGTAGCCAGGCTATTCGTAGAAAACATGTGGAAATAGCACTGACTACCAATAGATGTGGTATCACACAGAGACGGGGTATTTACTGGACACTTCATTGTGGACTTATATGAGTTTCTGGGTATTAAGCGATCCATGTCAACAGCTTTCCACCCTCAACAGACAGGCAAACAGAAAGACTCAACCAGACCATTGAACACTTCCTACGTACATACTGCAACTACGAACAGAACAACTGGTCCGAAATTTCCGCAATGGCGGAATATGCATATAACAAGTCGAAACATGCGACCACCAAAATAACACCATTCTATGGTAACTTCGGATATGAACCACGTACAAATTGGCCGACAGAAGTCCAATTCAATAATCCTGCTTCGGAACTGTACGTTCATTACATGATAGATGTATACCGAAAACTGGAAGATCAAATTGAGCAGTTGAGGAGAAAAATGGGCGAATATTACGATAGGAAACGGAAACCTGCTCCTCAATACAAAGTCAACGACTGGGTAATGTTAGATGGAAGAAACATCAGTATGAAATGACAATGTCGGAAACTCGAATACAAACTATATGGACCTTTCGAAATCGTTAAAGTAGGAAGTAATAAAAGATGTTGTCGACTAAAGTTACCAGACACTTGGAAAATTCATCCTGCATTTCACATATCTTTACAGAAACCATATCAGGGAGATATTGAAGAAAGAATGATACCTCCAGTCGAAGCAGATAACGAAGAATGGATTCCAGAAGCAATAATCGCCAGCGGACCAACTAACGATGATCATCAAAAATATGTCTTCCTTACGAAATGGGGAAACTGTTCGCATGACGAAAATACATGGGAATTCTACGACCACCTACAACAGATTGCACCTGAGTTGATAAGTTGGTATAACAAAACGCGTCCTGAAATCGAGAAGGAGAAGAGAGGGAAAAATGAAGCAATAAACAAAAAACGAAACAGAAAGACTAAATAGCTTTTTCTTATATTAAACTCAAAACCGCATTGTTTTTAGCGGAGGTTATTTGTATTTTTTATTGTTATTTGATTGTATTTTTACTATATAAGGATTAGCTATACCTATAGTATATGCTGTCTGAGTGGTATATATTGCAAAGATCACTTCTAATGTTGAAGTAATCTGTTGAGGTCACCAGAGCTGGAAAGGGGGGTAATATTAGGGGTTTCCTCATATCATGTGTACGAGGGACATGAGGCTTAGTCACCCAGGCTCGCCAACGACGTGATATGTCGAAGGACCTGAAAACACGCCTGAGGATGTCTACACATGAGTAAGCGGATGGCTCAACATAGCCGGTTGAAATTGCCATAATATTGCGAGCTTCAATACCGTGTCTTACTAATGTGGACTGCCTAAACCACAGAGAGACAGTACATACGTTCGATCTGACAGCGACCGAAGGGTAACACCTTCGGTACTGACCAAGGCATGGGACACACAAAACCATACTGCTGAAGTATCGTAATTGCCTCGCAGGGACCTTCAGCAAAGCTGTGCATTACGAGTCAGACCCGGGCGACCTTACATCAAACTAATACTGTGATAAACTATCATTGGAAACAATATTCAGTTCCCCGAGATAGTGGACAAACGATACTATCTTAGTATAAGGGACTTTGCTATCTCTTAAGACAAGTAATCAACAGAGATGAGCTAAGCGCGCCACAGTAGTTGATTCTACCTCAATGATTAAGTATTCGGACCTGGACCATCGATCTCTAGCTCTGTCGCGTTTGCCAACACGATAACTGAGAGAGTGCACCACCCTACAGGAAACATGGGTTAGACGCGATGAGGCTAGGCACTATCGAGATGAACGAGGTCGGTACTCTCTTCTAAGTCTTGCGTGAATAGAAAGAGAGATGGTAAACTGAACTCGTCCAAAGTTGAAGGTGATTCGGGTCTTGTGTATTCTGACTCTAGGTCTGAGAAGGAATATAGTCATAAAATAGTAAAGAATAGAATCAAGCGGAAGAATGTCGGAAGATGTTAAGCTTCAGGAGGATAGAGGGCAAACTGTAGTATTGCTATCTAACTGTATGTTGCGATATAGAAAAAACTATCTACTGAGGTGGGAAACCACCGTCTTTTATACATAAACCAGCGTTCGTTCTAACAGAAAAGAAAAGCTGATGGGCATCGCATTGACCCCGAAAAAGGAATCATTTCGAAGATGGTGTGGTAACTATGAGTCATAGTTACTATGATGTGATCGATGGCGTAATCGATGGTGTGATCGATGGCGTAATCGGTGGTGTAATGTGAGTCATATACAACCCTGTAATCAATATAGAATACGAGTCTTTATGACTACATAGTATCTGTAATATAAGAAATACGAGCGCTATCTTTATGATAAGCGCTTGTGATACTTCGGCTTTTTGTCCGTTCTAAACTTATCTTTAACATCCGAAAACATGTGAAAGAAAAATACAAACTTGACTAATCCTTGTCACGATTCCAATATTTCCAACACAGAGGTCGATGATAAATATTCTGACGACGATGACAATTCTGAAGTTGAAGACTTTCAGGACACATCCACCAACCTGCTGAATCCAAATGACGAAGATGAAGATAGAATTCATCAGGTATTCAAAGCCATCCTTGAACCACTGCACAAGAATATTCTCAAAATCAACAAACGTTTCACCACCCAAAACCGAAAACTGGCAACCCGCTTAGCCTCAATGGAAACCTTACACGACATTGCCCTCAATACAATTACAACTCTTGGACAACGAGTTGAATACCTTGTACAAATCCAAGCTTTAAAGAAAGATACACTACCAGCACCACCAGACCAACTCCATTTCATGAAACCCCAGAGTCTAGTAACACAACCGGACCCTGGATTTCATGGGACAGTATGCAACAAAATAACCGCAAATTTGAAACACGTCTTATCCAAACCTTATGAACCCTCAGTCCATGGATTTCCAACAGCGCGGAGATTGAAACCTATTCAACCACAGCCTGTCCACCATGGATTGAAAGTAGAGTCAAAACACAAATTACTCCTCATTCAAAGGAAGAGGAAGCCAAAGCCCACGAAGCCCAGTATGCAATGTTGAAACAAGATGACCGCAATATTGTTTGTTATTCAGATGGATCTATGTTGAACGAAAACATTGGCGCAGGAACAGTAGTTGAAATGACAGGAGAAGATGTCATTGAAGCAACCTATCCAATGGGCCATCAACAGGAAGTTTATGACGCTGAATTACTTGGTATTCTTAAAGCTGCACAGAAATGCTTTCAGATCTGTCAACGTAATAACCTCACCAAAAGACATGTATGGATTTTCTCAGACAATCAAGCTGCCATACGACGTCTCAATACTTTCAAACCCGCCCCTGGACAGTCCACTTCCCTGGAATCTCCAACATCGCCAATAACCTCCATGCACTCAAAACTACTATCACAGTACAATGGGTTCCTGGCCATACAGATGTACCTGGAAACGAACTTGCCGATAAGTTGGCAAAACAGTCCACTGTGGAAAAACCACCTACCTACTATAACACCTCATTATCGTACCTCAAGAGGGTAACCCAAGCAGCAAAAATGCAGGAATGGGGGGATTGGTGGATGCGACATCCCGCGAAAGGAAAGACCTATATTGGAACATTTCGTACCAAACCAGACAATATTTTCAGAAGTGGCAACCGGCAGTTTGCATCTACTGTCACCCAACTACGAACTGGACATGGATACTTCCGCAGTTACCTATACAAAATACCAACCAATGCTGTTGACTCTCCTCACTGCCCATGTCGCTATGGAGGTCCCCAGTCACCGGAACATCTTGTACTAAGATGCCCTTTTTACCAACGCGAAAGACAAACCATGCGGAAAGAGATTGGAGTTGTACACCCTCGATACCTCTGGAAGCATCTTCTTTATACCGACAAAGCAATGCAACCTTTGAAACATTTTCTGCACGACACACATATAGCTACTCGAAGATGGCACCTGGGCCAATTCCGTGATGATGAACACCTTGGGCAGGGTAACATCCGAATTGCAGGACAGGGAACTGTCAACGACAGGGTGGAGGAACATCAGAGTGAGAGTGGAGGGGATGATAGGGAGGATGATGATGAAACGGAAGGAGAAGCAGAGAGTTGAGAGGAGGATGAAATTTGAACGGGGAAGGGAGGAGGAGGGTAAACTCCAGGGAGAGAACCCGCATGATATGCAGGACCAAGCAGAATGAGACTGACAGATATTTTATTATCGTATGAAGCGTGTTACAAACCGCAATGATTTATTTGAAATTTCTTTGTAACTAGAGCAGGGGTGATAGGGGACTGCGGAGCGGTGCTACCTAGCCAGGGGTTTTTCGTTTTTCCTTTGTTCGGTTTCATATGATGTTCTTGTTCTTGGTTATTTGTTTGTACCTCACCGGCCATAGCCTACGGGCTGCATGCTGTATGATGAATAAATAAATAAATAAATAAATAAGTCGAACAGCTACTGGTGGCAGGGCTGCTTCATTGTGTAGTGCTATTGTTGGGGATGTGTGGAAGGCTCCAAGGATGCACCGAAGTGCCATATTTTGAACTGTTTCAAATTTCTGTTGATATGTTGCTTGGCCCATCCACCAGACTTCAGCTCCGAAGTCGCAGACAGGTACAACACAAGCATTGTATAGTTGGCGGACTGCACTGGGGGTTAGTCCTGATACTGTATTGGCTAGTGATTTGAGGGCTCCAAGGGCTCTTTTGCCGCTTGCCGCCTTCAGCATGACATGGTGTTTGAAGTTGATTTCTCTGTCAAACCAAATACCAATCCACCTTACCACATCTGGGCAAATGCCTTTTGTGCCGGGGGAAATGGTAGTGCCATTGGGTAGGGTGATCTTTTCAGCATCGGAGGTATCACCATTTCGTTTATTGTGGAAGTGCATCATTTCTGATCTTGAGTCATCAAATCGTACCGCATTGTTTTCTGCCCATTTGAAAGCTGTCCGTGCAGCCGCCTCGAGGTATCTTGCATTATAGGATTTTGATTTGCTTCGAACAACAATTGCAACATGATCAATGTAGCTTGGAGTCCAGGAGCTGGGGTAATGGGTTGTGAGTTTGTAGAAGAGAGGACTAAGATAGAGGAGGAAGAGAATTGGGGATGCAGGCGATCCCTGAGGGATTCCTGTCCGGACGGGGCTGAGGTCCTCCTGTTGTCCGTCAAATGCCAGTGCTGTTGTACGGTCAGATAGGAAGTGGTCGACCCATAATTGAATTGCGGTCGGGTAGCCCAGTTGTCGTAGTGTTTGGAGGAGACGGTCTTTGGATACATTGTCGAATGCGCCACTCACATCCATAAAGAGGGCAGTGGTGATTTCCTTTGCATGTTTTCCTGGTGCAATTTCATGTGTAAGTGCCATTGCAGCATCTATAGCAGAGCATTGTCTTCGTCCTCCTATTTGATCTTTGTGCAGCAGGTTGCATTTTTCAGCCATGTATGCAATTCGGTTTGCCATCAACTTTTCGAGGATCTTCCCAAGGCAATTGAGAAGGGCAACAGGTCGGTAGGCCAAAGCGACAACCACACCAGCAAAACCGTTTTTCGAAAATAAGTCAACAACCAGCACAGCTATCGCCAAGCAGACACTTGCAATCGATTCCTAACCCCCAATTACCGCCCCTACGATAGGGCATCTCTCTTCCAGGACCTTTATTGTTGCTGGGTGGAAAACTGGGCCTCTTACCCCTCTTTTTCCCCCCCCTGCAGCCCCCTGCAAAAGGGCCCCCACCGATCATCTACACAACCAATTCTGATCCAATCGACTTCAAACTTTGGGAGCATCGAAAGCACATATAGACGAGGCTCCGGTTTCAATTTCAGACCAAAAGCTTAATATTTGCATTAGTTACACAAAATCTTCGAAACGTCGCTTTTTTGCTCCTACCCCCCCTCTTTCTCAGTGGAATCAACTCCAAATCAAAAACGGACAACGGCAATCGATTCAGCGGCCCAAGAAGCCCTTATAACGAACCACCTACACCTGCCTACAAGCCCCACACTGCCTGTGCGAAAAATCCTCGCAGTCAAAAACACGTTTTCGAATTCCATTGTTATTCCACGAATTCTCATCCGTTCTGAACGCCCTTGAGAACACAGATCGCACACATACACAGGTCTACCCTGCCGAAAGCACAACTCAATCGGACGAAAATTGAATTCACAACGGTTGATTTTCATATTTTCGCATTTTTCCACCCCTGCCTTTTGAAACATATTGGCCACCGGGGCCCAGCAGACCTACCAGGGTGTAGGCGACAACGTCCGGCTACTTTGCCGCCATTGACCCCCTGAGTCTTTGGGTGGATCCTCCAGAGTTAAGTTGCACTTCCTTTCTTGCAGTGGTTTTACAGCCCCATCATATAGCAGGCCTCATAGAGGTCTTCTTGTTGCTACAGGTGTCTCTGTATCTGCTGTGAGGAGGTTAAAGGCTCTAGTACAAGGCTACAACACCTTGCTAGGACAAAAGAGGTGAAGCTCTAACCCCTTCAGGGAATAGGTGGTACCGAGGCCACTTATATCAACATTGAAACGTCGGCTTTATTACTATTCAAAAATTCTCAGAAAATTTTTCTATCTTTAACATATTTAGTACCCAGCAAACCCTTACAAGTCCTAAATGTCTGCCCCTATACCACCACCTCCTCCACCTGGCACTTCCAGTACTTATGGAATACACCTTTACCCAAACCCCAGTTCAGACCCTCTTTCCGCAATTGATGCCCCAGCGGTATCACATACTACCCTAACGGGTCACATATCCAAACGAGGAAGAAAAGGCAAGCAAGGAAGTTCTCGCCGACTGCCGGCTACCTCACCATACCCACCACTGAATGCCCCTCGTGCACGTTCAAGCACCCGCATGGCCATTGGCAATGTCCATCCCAGGACACCCTCTGAACAACTACAACCATCTTCCCCACCTCAACAACCAACCAACCAAGGCCATCTCGGAAACCCTGATGATGCAGATCTAGAACTTGAAGATGCCCCAGAGGATACCGAGGCCAATGACGAATGTTCTGACGATGATGATGATTCTGAAGATGAAGACTTTCAGGACCCATCCACCAACCTGCTGAATCCAAATGACGATGATGAAGATCGGATTCATCAGGTATTCAAAGCCATCCTTGAACTACTCCACAAGGATATTCTCAAAATCAACAAACGTCTCACTACCCAAAACCGAAAACTGGCAACCCGCTTAGCCTCAATGGAAACCAAACACGAAATTGCCCTCAATACCATTGCAACCCTTGGACAACGAGTTGAATACCTTGTACTGATCCAAGCTTCAAAGAAAGATGCACCACCAGCACCACCAGACCTACTAACTCCAGCCGTCCCGGAAGGGACTTGCCCCAAACCCACACTTTGGTCAGCAATTGCATCTGCATGCGCAAAGAAAGAGCCACCAAAAGATAAGAATGGGCGTACTCTGAATCCCCGTCATCTCTCCAAAAAACTGTTAGGGGTTTCCCCTTAGCATGCGTATGAAGTACGTCAGGCTTAGTCCCCCAGGCTTGCCGTTAGTCAAAGATGATTAACGGTTAAGATCACACCCCTGAGGATGTCTACTGATGAGTTAGCAGACGGCTCAACATAGCCGGGTGAAATCCCCATAATAGTCTATGCTACAATACTACGTCTCAGCATAAGGGAATAGCTACCCAATGTGGAGACAGTACGCACACCCGATCAGACAGTAATCTTGGGGTAACCCATAGTACTGGCCAAGGCATGGGACACACCAACCATACTGCCGAAGCAATGTAACCGCCAAGCAGGGGTCTTCGGATCAGCTGTGCGTTACGGATCAGACCAGTGTTACCTTTACTATCATGCTAATACTGGGACAAACCATACCCGTGCTTAGCTTCATGGTTTTGGTTGAACAAGCGTTATTATCTTAGTATGCGGGACTTTGCCATCTCTAGAGCTAGAATAAGCAAAGGAGATAAGCTAACTGCGCCCCGGTAGTTGACTCTACCTAAAAGATAAGTGCTTGGATCTAGACTGTCGAACCCCAGCTCTGCCGTGTTTGCAACACGATAACTGAGAGAGGGCATCCCCTTCGGGGAACACGGATAAGACCCGATGACATTAGGTACGTGGCAATGTATGGGTTGGCAGCTCATTAAATCATTGATCACAATTCCACTCAATACGAAGAAAGATAACTAATACGAAGTAATGGTCCGATATGTATGTCAGCAACGTCATAACATGCAGGATAACCTTTGGGAACTCCTGGTGGGGGCTTATGCAACCACACGTTGTCAAACGGAACTCTCCACAGCTAACTACCGAAATCGGCTCTGAAGCAACGATCGGATGTCATGTGAACACCCACTACGGTGGACTGAGTGTTTATGAGATAGTACTATACACACACATCATAGATTACAGAGAAGTACCGTCACCCCTTAGCAGGATGGTTTGACGCGGAAATACTCACCTATAAAAGACCACCTTAAACCCACGAGTTTAAACACAACGATTCAAGCAACAGTCGAACAAACCACAGTCAGAACACAAGAGCGGAAAAACCACCTGAAATATTATTAAGTTAATTACCTTAAAAATATTCACCAATACATTTTATGTCTATTACAGACGACCAAAAGATTCTCTACGCTCGCATCTTGCACGCCCAAGCAAACACTCGAGCCAAATACGAACACCTAGCACGATACCTTGTTCGTAATAACCTTTGGGTAGAATACTACCATTATTTTCACACCGTTGAACTACCTTCCCAAGTCGCTTTTGACGAGTCGTCGGAGGATTATCTCCAAGACAGCTACGACTTTTAAAAGGGCCATACTGCAATAGATGCCCGTGTTCATGCATACAGTACAACGACGTAAACGCGTCACAATCGAATTCCATATTTTTAGTTGGATCGTTAAAATAAAAATACGCCTTTACCATAAGTCGGTACAACAATATCGATAAGTTACATCTAGCTGCAGTATCCCCCTAACAGTATAATATTTCGGACGTTATCCGAAATACGTTCATGAACTGTGTACTGTGCGAAGAAAAATCTTGCTGCGCGGCAAAAATATTCGACATAACAGGAAACAACGAAAACATACCTTGTTGCCCATCACATTGTCCCAAATATTGCAACAATCAGTGTTTACATTGCCGTCACGTCCAACGAATAGCTCTTTACGCGCTAGCTAGAGCAAGCATCACAACATCCTCGAATACTCAAAATGTCGACACCCAGGCGCAGACTCACCTTTGGAGCGGACCGGTTAGCACCAGTGTCCACAGCAATCTCCAAACCAACCTCGGCAGCACCCAAACCTCTACCAGAATGGGTCAAGAAACTACAGGAGCACTATCAACAGTCACGGCAGAAGTACCAACAGATAGTGCAGGACGAGGACACCGAAATGGTCGACAGCGTACAAGCACGAGTATCACGACTCGATCTAGAAATGAAGAATCTAATCGAATGCTGCAACAGCGAGAGAGTAGTGATGGAAGTCGAGTTCGACGATGTTCGAAAAGACTGCGAAATCTTCGCTCAGCAAGTGGAAACCAACAGAGCCCTGGGAGCTCAAGCACTGGAAGGACACGAACAGCAAATCAGGATACTTGAATATGTGCTAAAAGAAACAAGAACTGGAATCGATGTCATCCAGGACCAATCACATCAAATCATTGCCGGAGCAACAGACGAGTTCAGAAGACTCGAAAGAAGAATAGAAGGCTGCGAAAAATAACAAGCCCAATTGAAGGTTAAGCAAGCCTCGCTATCAGTATCCTACACCGCAATCCATAAAAGGATAACAGATCTAGAAGCCCATACAAAGAAAAATGTTCCCGACTACCACGATTTACGAAAAATCGCGGACAGAATTGGGGAGGTTGCAGAGCAAACCACAGGCCTAACAGAAGCGGTGGAAAGAGCAAAGGTGTCTAATACAACACCAGGTAGACGAGGAAGAACCGAACAAGTTCAGGAATGGAGACACTGAACGGAGGAAAGAAACAGAAGCATTTCTTCAATAACAGATTCAGATATAGCCCCAAGACCTGGCCTTTGGGGAGGATCTGGTACCGATGCTGGAATGCCTGATCCTGAGCCGGAAACAGAACCTGAACCTGAACCAGGACCAAGCGGAAACAGTGGAACAAGAGGAGATCCGCCACCACCTCCATCTCCACCAGGACCATCCGAACGACCTCAGTCCAGAAGGACTAGATCCCCAACCAGACGATCTGGAACAAGGAGGTCCAGATCACGGTCCAAAACAAGGCCTAACAACAGACCAAGGGATTCAAGAATTGAAATAACAGATCCACCCAAGTTCGCGGGAAAAAGTTCTGAGGACTTCGACACATGGTGGATGACCATGGAAACATATATCGCAGACCAACCCGACTTATTCCCTAGACCAGGAATAAAAATGCAATTCTGCAGAGGTCGTCTAGAAGGACACGCCCTAGCATGGCATATGCAATGGGAAACAGAAGAGTCTACCGGAATACGTGAAAGAAGCTGGATGGATTACCGAGCCGCAATATACGCCAGATTTCATAATCAGTTCCAACAAGAAGCAGCATACAAAGCAATTATGGAAGTAAGATACGAGGGAAACATCCAGGATATGATTACGGAATACGACACTCTGAAGGTAAAAGCCAGAATAACTGGCATGGCCTATCGAACCATGTTAATGTCACAACTCCCAGTACAGGTATTCAAACAACTGTCAACAATGAATCCAGCAGATAAAACAGACGCAGAATTGAGGGAAATTATCCTCAACGCTGGAAATAATGTGGAAATATGGCAAGCCACGGCAAAAAACTTCGGAATGATTAAAAAGACGCCCAAAGCATCAGGACGAGTCTCGGAAGCAGGGTCAGTTCAAAAAACACCTTTTAGAAAAAACTCTCGTTTCAAGAAACAAACAACATACGCACCAGCGAATCAAAAACGATCAGTACCTCGAGCATTCAAAAGTGCAGATGGAAAAACCTACGCACAAATGATTCAAGGAGTCCCACCAGAGGAAGAGAAAAGTAGAAGGGCGGCAAAGGAATGCATACGGTGTGCATGGCCTTCGGGGCGAAAAGGAGCACACGGAACAATGAAGTGCTTCCAAGCAGTAAAAGTCACCAGCGGAACGGCGGACTTTCCCAAAGGATATCAAAAATTGAAAGTAGGAGGTTTCAACCAATTGGAGGGTATGCCAATCGACGAATATGAAATTGAGAGTGATAAGGAAAAAGAAGGGCAAGTACAAACATCCGAGGGGACGAGATAACCGAGGATAGCAGTGAGGATATTGCGAATGATTGGTGGAACCAAACTGAAGACATCTCGGAGTGAGGAGATAATAGAACGGTTTTTTACGTGAAGGATTTTGGTGATTAGGCGGGAGAAAGCCCTTATATAGATACCGGTCGCAACCTTGAGGATTGCGGAAGGGATGAAACCGCTGGACGGTAGTTGCGCAATAAGTAAGTATACCCCTCAAACTAACTAAAAAGATTAAAAGGACCTGCTACGGCCCAGTCATTGACGAAAGGATGGCTACAAAACGCAAACAACCTCCCACGGAGGAAGAAAACTCAATCAAGCGACAAAACACATCAGACGACTTTGTGTTTTACGAAGTCAAAAAACTACACAAAATTCCACAAACACGCATAGAAAAAAGACCAATCTATAAGTTCTTTATAGATTACGATGACGGAACTGGAAACAGCAAACAATTCCCAGTACGAGCAATGTTAGATCTAGGATCCACATCTTTCACAATATCACCACAATGTGCAAAAGTGTTTAAAGTACCAGTGGTCAAAAGGAAAAACTCAGTCAGAGCAAATGACTTTGGAGGAAACAAGGTAAAACTACCGGGTATGTATACCATTCCGCTAGGTTTAGCCTTTGGAAACCATCGATCACTCGAAACATTCGAAGTAGCACCAATGCAAAAAGAATACGACGTATTAATACGAGCGTGGTATTTGGAGAAACATAAAGCACAAGAAACATCATACGGTCACCTACACTTCACAGAGTGCGGAAGCAAATGTTACAATCATGGAAAGAAAAACCCAGACTGGAACATCAAGTACGATGATCGAATAGTTTTTCGAAGCGATGCGATAAATATCGGATCAGTCATATTCAGTAATACAACTCAATTAGCAGAGAAACTACCACCTCAATACCATAAATGGTTATTACTGTTTGATCCCCAGGAATCCGAGAAATTACCAAATCATGGCCCTCACGATCACGAAATCAACCTCAAAACATCAGATGATCAGGTCAAAGTCGGACCAATATTCCAATTATCAAGAGAAGAAGAAAAACTACTGCAAAAATACATCAATAAAATGATAAGAGAAGGAAAAATTCAACCATCGCAGGGACAAGCAGGAAGCCCGATTTTATTCGTACCAAAACCTAACGGCCGAGGATTACGTCTTTGTGTGGATTACAGACGGTTAAATGATCTTACGGTCAAAGACAAAACTGCACTACCTCTAATGGACGAATTACAAAATCGAATGAAAGGAGCTAAGTGGATCACGAAGTTGGATATGAAATCCGGATATCACCTGGTAAGAATGGCAAAAAGACACGAATGGAAAACAGCTTTCGGAACCAATTTATTTATTTATTTATTCATCATACAGCATGCAGCCCGTAGGCTATGGCCGGTGAGGTACAAACAAATAACCAAGAACAAGAACAACAAATGAAACCGAACAAAGGAAAAACGAAAAACCCCTGGCTAGGTAGCACCGCTCCGCAGTCCCCTATCACCCCTGCTCTAGTTACAAAGAAATTTCAAATAAATCATAGCGGTTTGTAACACGCTTCATACAATAATAAAATATCTGTCAGTCTCATTCGGCTTGGTCCTGCATATCATGCGGGTTCTCCCCCTGGAGTTTACCCTCCTCCTCCCTTCTCCATTCAAATTTCATCCTCCTCTCAACTCTCTGCTTCTCCTTCCTTTTTATCATCATCCTCCCCATCATCCCCTCCACTCTCACTCTGATGTTCCTCCATCCTATCGTTGACAGTTCCCTGTCCTGCAATTCGGATGTTACCCTGCCCAAGGTGTTCATCCTCACGGAATTGGCCCAGGTACCATTTTCTAGTAGCTATATGTGTGTCGTGCAGAAAATGTTTCAAAGGTTGCATTGCTTTGTCGGTATACAGAAGATGCTTTCAGAGATATCGAGGGTGTACAACTCCAATCTCTTTCAGCATGGTTTGTCTTTCGGGTTGGTATAAAGGGCATCTTAGTACAAGATGTTCCGGTGACTGAGGACCTCCATAGCGACATGGGCAGTGAGGAGAGTCCACAGTATTGGTTGGTATTTTGTATAGGTAACTGCGGAAGTATCCATGTCCAGTTCGTAGTTGGGTGACAGTAGATGCAAACTGGCGGTTGCCACTTCTGAAAATATTGTCTGGTTTGGTACGGAATGTTCCAATATAGTTCTTTCCTTTTGCGGGATGTCTCATCCACCAATCCCCCCATTCCTGCATTTTTGCTGCTCGGGTTACCCTCTTGAGGTACGATAATGAGGTGTTATAGTAGGTAGGTGGTTTTTCCACAGTGGACTTTTTTGCCAACTTATCGGCAAGTTCGTTTCCAGGTACATCTGTATGGCCAGGAACCCATTGTACTGTGATAGTAGTTTTGAGTTCATGGAGGTTATTGGCGATGTTGGAGAGTGCCAGGGAAGTGGACTGTCCAGGGGCGGGTTTGAGAGTATTGAGGCATTGTATGGCAGCTTGATTGTCTGTGAAAATCCATACATGTCTTTTGGTGAGGTTATTACGTTGACAGATCTGAAAGCATTTCTGTGCAGCTTTAAGAATACCAAGTAATTCAGCATCATAAACTTCCTGTTGATGGCCCATTGGATAGGTTGCTTCAATGACGTCTTCTCCTGTCATTTCAACTACTGTTCCTGCGCCAATGTTTTCGTTCAACATAGATACATCTGAATAACAAACAATATTGCGGTCATCTTGTTTCAACATTGCATACTGGGCTTCGTGGGCTTTGGCTTCCTCTTCCTTTGAACGAGAATTAATTTGTGTTTTGACTCTACTTTCAATCCATGGTGGACAGGCTGTGGTTGAATAGGTTTCAATCTCCGAGCTGTTGGAAATCCATGGACTGAGGGTTGATAAGGTTTGGATAAGACGTGTTTCAAATTTGCGGTTATTTTGTTGCATACTGTCCCATGAAATCCAGCGTCCGGTTGTGTTACTAGACTCTGGGGTTTCATGAAATGGAGGGAAAGTCAATGGACAACGTTGTCGGATTGAATGCATTTCGGGAAACGTAAGTATTCGAATTGCATATTTCCTTGGCATGTGATTAAGTCGAACAGCTACTGGTGGCAGGGCTGCTTCATTGTGTAGCGCTATGGTTGGGGATGTGCGGAAGGCTCCAAGGATGCACCGAAGTGCCATATTTTGAACTGTTTCGAATTTCTGTTGATATGTTGCTTGGCCCATCCACCAGACTTCAGCTCCAAAGTCGCAGACAGGTACAACACACACATTGTATAGTTGGCGGACTGCACTGGGGGTTAGTCCTGATTCTGTATTGGCTAGTGATTTGAGGGCTCCAAGGGCTCTTTTGCCGCTTGCCGCCTTCAGCATGACATGGTGTTTGAAGTTGATTTTTCTGTCAAACCAAATACCAATCCACCTTACCACATCTGGGCCAATGCCTTTTGTGCCTGGGGAAATGGTAGTGCCATTGGGTAGTGTAATCTTTTCGTCATCGGAGGTATCACCGTATCGTTTATTGTGGAAGTGCATCATTTCTGACTTTGAGTCATCAAATCGTACCACATTGTTTTCTGCCCATTTGAAAGCTGTCCGTGCAGCCGCCTCGAGGCATCTTGCATTATAGGCTTTTGATTTGCTTCGAACAACAATTGCAACATCATCAATGTAGCTTGGAGTCCAGGAGCTGGGGTAATGGATTGTGAGTTCGTAGAAGAGAGGACTGAGATAAAGGAGGAAGAGAATTGGTGATGCAGGCGATCCCTGAGGGATTCCTGTCCTGACGGGGCTGAGGTCTTCCTTTTGTCCATCAAATGCCAGTGCTGTTGTACGGTCGGATAGGAAGTGATCGACCCATAATTGAATTGCGGTCGGGTAGCCCAGTTGTCGTAGAGTTTGGATGAGACGGTCTTTGGATACATTGTCGAATGCGCCACTCACATCCATAAAGAGGGCAGTGGTGATTTCCTTTGCATGTTTTCCTTGTTCAATTTCATGTGTAAGTGCCATTGCAGCATCTATAGCAGCGCGTTGTCTTCGTCCTCCTATTTGATCTTTGTGTAGCAGGTTGTATTTTTCAGCCATGTATGCAATTCGGTTTGCCATCAACTTTTCGAGGATCTTCCCAAGGCAATTGAGAAGGGCAACAGGTCGGTAGGTCTTAGGTATTGAATAATCAGGTTTACCAGGTTTGGGCTTTCAGAACCAAGTTTGGATCCTACGAATATATGGTGATGCCGTTTGGGTTAACAAACGCACCTGCTACATTTCAAAGATGGATGAACGGAATCCTACAACCTTTCCTAGAACACCACAACAATGTCACAGTATGCTACATTGACGACGTTATGATAGCAACAAAAGGAACTCGAGAAGCACACCATGAGTATGTAGGAAAAATACTCCAGGTCCTTCAGGACAACGAGTTAGTGCTGGAAATCGACAAATGTGAATTCGATAAACAAGAAGTTGAATTCCTGGGATTTCTAGTTAGTCGAAAAGGATTGAAAATGGCTCCAAGCAGAAGCGAAGCAATAACCAAATGGCGAATACCGAAAACACAGAAAGAGGTTCAAATCATTTTAGGATTATGGCACTTCTATCGAAGATTTATAAAAGTATACGCCGGAATCGTAGCACCAATAACAGATACGTTGAAAGGAGATGGAAAGAATTTCATGTTCGGAGACCCACAAAAAACGGCCTACTACAAAATATGCATATTGTTTGCAGCAGAAAATACACCAATTCTTCGACATTATGAAGAGGATCGACCAGCAGTAGTCGAGACTGACGCCTCAGACTTCGCCATGGGAGCAATCCTATCGCAAAAGTTTGAAGACGGTAAAATGCACCCGGTCGCCTTTATCTCCAAGAATTCTCACCTGCCGAAATCAATTATCAAATATACGACAAAGAAATGCTTGCCATAGTATACGCTTTCAAAACATGGCGATGCTACCTTCAAGGAGCTACACATACGACTATCGTCTTCTCTGACCATATGAATCTACAGTACTTCAAAGAAACTAATCAACTGAATCGAAGGCAAGCCAGATGGGCAGAAGTACTACAAGAATATAATTTGAAAATTGTATACAGAAAAGGTTAGCAAATGGAAAAGCAGATGCCTTGTCAAGATGTCCGGAGTTCATCTCTAGAGAGGGAGGTACGCAAAGTACAGAAAAGAAAGGTTTATTAGGACCAGAACTTTGGATGAACATTGGAACAATGGATATTGATGATGAGGAAATAGGAGAAATCTCATTTGCCGGATTCTCAGTTAAAAAATTAACAACCGGAATGAAAGAAAGATGGATTACTGAAGTAGAAAAAGATGAAGAATATCAGGAGATATTAAGAAAAGTTAGCAACAAGGAAAAGAACGTTGACGAAAGATTTGGAGTAGATACGGAAGGGATGTTGGTATGGAAAGGAAGGCTATACGCACTAACGGGTTTTAGAAAAGAAGTACTCAAACGAGAACACGACTCCAAGGTGGCAGGACATTTCAGAAGAGAACGTACCATGGAACTTATCACCAGAAACTTCTACTGGCCCAAGTTAGAAGAAGAAGTTCGAGACAATTGCAACAAATGCGACTCGTGCCAAAGAACGAAAAGTCCCCGACATGCGAAACATGGATTATTACATCCATTGGAATTACCATCGTCACCATGGTCATTCATATCAGTCGACTTTATCACAGACCTACCACAGTCAGATGGATGCAAAAATATCATGGTAGTAATCGATCGCTTCACAAAAATGGCTCACTTTATACCAACAGCCAAACGGGAATCGTCAGTAGTAGCCAAACTGTTCCCAGACAATGTATGGAAATATCACGGACTACCAACAGACATAGTATCAGACAGAGACGGGGTGTTTACCGGACATTTCATTGCAGACTTATATCAATTCTTCGGAATCAAACGTTCACTGTCAACAGCATTCCACCCGCAAACGGACGGACAAACAGAACGGATGAACCAGAAAATTGAACATTACCTATGAACATACTGCAACTACGAACAGGACAATTGGAAAGAAAT
This sequence comes from Trichophaea hybrida, assembly GCA_015178995.1. Classification (NCBI taxonomy): domain Eukaryota; kingdom Fungi; phylum Ascomycota; class Pezizomycetes; order Pezizales; family Pyronemataceae; genus Trichophaea; species Trichophaea hybrida. The sequence goes on along the minus strand of WHVE01000711.1, from coordinate 26,334 downwards.
GTTACCAATGGCCGAATACGCATACAACAACTCCAAACATGCGGCAACCAAAATGACACCTTTCTACGCGAACTATGGATATGAACCACGTACCAATTGGCCCACCGAAGTGGAATTCAAAAACCCAAGCTCGGAAATATACTCTCACTACATGGTAGACGTCTATCGCAAGCTCGAAACACAACTCGAAAGCAGTCGCGAAAAAATGGCAACGTACTACGATCGACAAAGAAAGCCAGCACCAGAGTTCAAAGTCAATGATTGGGTAATGCTAGATGGAAGAAATATTCGAACCAAGAGGCAATGCAGAAAACTTGACGACAAATTATACGGACCTTTTAAAATCAGTAAAGTCGGAAGCAACAAACGATGGTGTCGGTTAGAGCTACCAGTGTCGTGGAAAATACATCCTACATTCAATGTTGCTCTACTAGAACAGTACCAGGGAGAAGTCAAAGAAAAAGACATTACACCAATAGAAGCAGACAACGAAGGATGGGTACCCGAAGCTATTATAGCCAGTGGACCGACAGACGAACATCATCGCAAGCACGTATATTTGGTCAAGTGGGAAGAATTCACGCACAAAGAAAATACTTGGGAATCCTACGAACATCTAGCGGAAATAGCACCTGAACTAATTGATAAGTTCTACGAACAAAAACCAGAGATGGAAAAAGATAGAAGATGGAAACAAAACAAGAAAACACAAAAGAAAAAGAGAAAGAATCAATAGATTTCTTTTGTTAAAAACTCACACCGCATTTGATTTTTATGTAAGCGGAGGTCACCTTTATTTTTATTTTATTTTATTTTATCTTTATCCAAAAAGATCAGCTATACCTATAGTATACGCTGTCTGAGTGGTAACTATTGCAAAAGAATCACTTCTTATGTTGGAGTACTCTGTTGAGGTCACCAGAGCTAGAGAGGGAAGTAATGTTAGGGGTTTCCCCTTAGCATGCATATGAAGTACGTCAGGCTTAGTCTCCCAGGCTTGCCGTTAGTCAAAGATGATTAACAGTTAAGATCACACCCCTGAGGATGTCTACTGATGAGTTAGCAGACGGCTCAACATAGCCGGGTGAAATCTCCATAATAGTCTATGCTACAATACTACGTCTCAGCATAAGGGAATAGCTACCCAATGTGGAGACAGTACGCACACTCGATCAGACAGTAATCTTGGGGTAACCCATAGTACTGGCCAAGGCATGGGACACACCAACCATTCTGCCGAAGCAATGTAACCGCCAAGCAGGGGTCTTCGGATCAGCTGTGCGTTACGGATCAGACCAGTGTTATCTTTACTATCATGCTAATACTGGGACAAACCATACCCGTGCTTAGCTTCATGGTTTTGGTTGGACAAGCGTTATTATCTTAGTATGCGGGACTTTGCTATCTCTAGAGCTAGAATAAGCAAAGGAGATAAGCTAACTGCGCCCCGGTAGTTGACTCTACCTAAAAGATAAGTGCTTGGATCTAGACTGTCGAACCCCAGCTCTGCCGTGTTTGCAACACGATAACTGAGAGAGGGCACCCCCTTCGGGGAACACGGATAAGACCCGATGACACTAGGTACGTGGCAATGTATGGGTTGGCAGCTCATGAAATCATTGATCACTATTCCACTCAATACGAAGAAAGATAACTAATACGAAGTAATGGTCCGATATGTATGTCAGCAACGTCATAACATGCAGGATAACCTTTGGGAACTCCTGGTGGGGTCTTACGCAACCACACGTTGTCAAACGGAACTATCCACAGCTAACTACGGAGATCGGCTCAGAAGCAACGATCGGATGTTATGTGAACACCCACTACGGTGGACTGAGTGTTTATGAGATAGTACTATACACACACATCATAGATTACAGAGAAGTTCCGTCACCCCTTAGCAGGATGGTTTGACGCGGAAATACTCACCTATAAATGACCACCTTAAACCCACGAGTTTAAACACAACGATTCAAGCAACAGTCGAACAAACCACAGTCAGAACACAAGAGCGGAAAAACCACCTGAAATATTATTAAGTTAATTACCTTAAGAATATTCACCAATACATTTTATGTCTATTACAGACGACCAAAAGATTCTCTACGCTCGCATCTTGCACACCCAAGCAAACACTCGAGCCAAATACGAACACCTAGCACGATACCTTGTTCGTAATAACCTTTGGGTAGAATACTACCATTATTTTCACACCGGTGAACTTCCTTCCCAAGTCGCTTTTGACGAGTCGTTGGAGGATTATCTCCAAGACAGCTACGACTTTTTAAAGGGCCATACTGCAATAGATGCCCGTGTTTATACATACAGTACAACGACATAAACGCGTCACAATCGAATTCCATATTTTTAGTTGGATCGTCAAAATAAAAATACGCCTTTACCATAAGTCGGTACAACAATATCGATAAGTTACATCTAGCTGCAGTATCCCCCTAACAAAAACAACGCACACTAGTGATTGCCCGACACAGTGATCAACCTGGAACTGCCGATCTTACAAAACTGAAGCTGGCCATCAACGCCACCCTCCGACACTGCCATGCAGACCCTTTGACCAATATTGGACATGTTTCTGCCAACTATAAGCACAATCTCGTCCTCCTGACAGCAGACGCCTGCCCTGTGGAATTGGTACTGGCTCACAAGGCTGCTATTGAAGAAACAGTTCGTTCAGTCGACACAACCGCACAAAATCTCAAAAAGCAAGAAACTTGGATCCGAATGATGGTTCACTCCATTGACATTACAATGTTTCCTGAATGTGAAACAGGAATGAAATTATTGAAAGAAGATATTGAGATGAACAATAATCATATCAAGCTTACCACTCTACCACGATCTCTTACGAAGCCAGAAACACAACCACACAAAAAGGCAACCACCATGGTTATCGCAGTCCGTACTGAACATGAAGCAAAACTTATTCAAGACCATGGTGTACAAATTGATAGCAGGACCCGCAAAGCCGACCGATATGTGGCATCCCGACCAACCGACCAATGTACTAACTGCCAACAATATGGCCATTCCTACCTACGATGCAAACAATCAGCTATCTGCAATATATGTGCAGAACCTCACACTACCACCTCCCACTCATGCGGATCATGTCCCAGCATAGGCAAACAATGTGTCCATGATGTTATCGAATGCATCAACTGCAAGGGTAATCACCGGGCCAACGATTCTAAATGTCCAACAATTACTGCCATACGTGCTGAGGTACGAACCAAGTTCATGAAAGACCACCCGCCCATCACCCATGCCTAAACAACCTTCCTATTCACCCACCAAAATTCGAATTATACAACACAACTGCAACCGTTCCTCCTTAGTCATCAATACCCTTCTTGACTTTGCAGTTGGAACGGCCGACCTTCTTTTACTCCAAGAACCTGGATTCAACCCAGACAATACATTCATTACAACACACCCTGGATTTGAGCTACTGATACCACCTAAAAACTTAAGAAAACACAATAGGACAATTGCCTATGTGGCCAAAAACAACCCTTATATCAAATGCTCCCCACGTACCGACATCAGCCAGGATCCTGATATTCAAGTCCTTGAAATATCAACCCCCTCAATTGCACCAATCACAGTCTTCAATATTTACAATGAACATGAAGGCGTATCTAATCTCTACACCATTCCAAGAAGCTTCACCAAAATCCCATTGCCTGAACGATGCATTATTGCTGGTGATATGAATGCCCATCATACATGGTGGAATTCACAAATCAAAACACCCAAACGCGCCGACGAACTTGTTCAGATCATGGAAACCAATAACTTTTCCCTCCTCAATGAACCGGACACCCCAACATACTATCATCGAAATGGCAAAGGAACCTCTATTATCGACTTAGCCTTTACCTCACAAGCCATCCATGACTCGGTTACAAATTGGGCCGTGGATGACAACGCATCAACTGGTTCAGACCATGCAACAATACCTTTTGATATCTTGGCAGAATCTGAACTTGTTACCACTGACTCCAACACGATAAGATACAACTGGAATAAGACAGATTGGGAGTTATTCTCAAAAACTCTCAATACACTGTCCCATGCCTCACGAATGGTCTGGCAATACCTCCATGAACAACCAACCGAATCAAACCTTGACAAATCAGCCGAACTACTCCGTGATATGATTCTTGATGCAGTCAAGGAATCTACCTCAGTTCTCCAGCTTACAACACATTCAAAACGCTGGTGGACACCCCAACTCAAAATCTCCCGAACACAGATGAACCGTGCCCAGAAGCAGTGGAAGAAAACCCGCCTTGAAAGTGATCACATCAAATTCAAAGCTGTTCGAAACCAATATTTCCGGGATATCCGCACCTCCAAGACAACAATGTGGATAGAATTTTTAGCAAATGCACAAGGTACAGAGATATTTACCGCCCTCCGTTATACCAAACCCAGGAAAACCCAACAGACACCACCCCTGTCATTCTCCAACACAACAGCAGTAACTTTTGAAGAAAAGGCAGTATTATTCCGTTCTACCATATTCCCACCCCCACCAGTAGCCCCCTCCCCAACTGATTTCACCAATCGACCAACCCTGCCATGGGTTACATTTACCCCAACTGACATCAAGCAAGCAATTTTTACCTCTGCACCACGTAAAGCCCCGGGACCCGATGGGCTTCCCTTTTACTGCCTCCGGCAAGCATACCTAGCAGCCACCAAACAATTCAACAGTCTCTTTGCTATACTTGGAACCACTGGATATCACCCTACCTGTTGGCGACAAGCAACGACTGTGATTATACCCAAACCTGGTAAACCTGATTATTCAATACCTAAGGCCTACCGACCTGTTGCCCTTCTCAATTGCCTTGGGAAAATCCTCGAAAAGTTGATGGCAAACCGAATTGCATACATGGCTGAAAAATACAACCTGCTACACAAAGATCAAATAGGAGGACGAAGACAACGCTCTGCTATAGATGCTGCAATGGCACTTACACATGAAATTGAACAAGGAAAACATGCAAAAGAAATCTCCACTGCCCTCTTTATGAATGTGAGTGGCGCATTCGACAATGTATCCAAAGACCGTCTCCTCCAAACACTACGACAACTGGGCTACCCGACCGCAATTCAATTATGGGTCGACCACTTCCTATCCGACCGTACAAAAGCACTGGCATTTGATGAACACAAGGAAGACCTCAGCCCCGTCCAGACAGGAATCCCTCAGGGATCGTCTGCATCCCCAATTCTCTTCCTCCTCTATCTCAGTCCTCTCTTCTACGAACTCACAACCCATTACCGCAGCTCCTGGACTCCAAGCTACATTGATGATGTTGCAATTGTTGTTCGAAGCGAATCAAAATCCTATAATGCAAGATACCTCGAGGCGGCTGCCCGGACAGCTTTCAAATGGGCAGAAAACAATGCGGTACGATTTGATGACTCAAAGTCAGAAATGATGCACTTCCACAATAAACGAAACGGTGATACCTCCGAAGACGAAAAGATCACCCTACCCAATAGCACTACCATTTCCCCCGGCACAAAAGGCATTGGCCCATATGTGGTAAGGTGGATTGGTATTTGGTTTGACAGAAAAATCAACTTCAAACACCATGTCATGCTGAAGGCCGCAAGCGGCAAAAGAGCCCTTGGAGCCCTCAAATCACTAGCCAATACAGAATCAGGACTAACCCCCAGTGCAGTCCGCCAACTATACAATGCGTGTGTTGTACCTGTCTGCGACTTCGGAGCTGAAGTCTGGTGGATGGGCCAAGCAACATATCAACAGAAATTCGAAACAGTTCAAAATATGGCACTTCGGTGCATCCTTGGAGCCTTCCGCACATCCCCAACAATAGCGCTACACAATGAAGCAGCCCTGCCACCGGTAGCTGTTCGACTTAATCACATGCGAAGGAAATATGCAATTCGAATACTTACGTTTCCCGAAATGCATCCAATCCGACAACGTTGTCCATTCACTTTCCCTCCATTTCATGAAACTCCAGAGTCTAGTAACACAACCGGACCCTGGATTTCATGGGACAGTATGCAACAAAATAACCGCAAATTTGAAACACGTCTTATCCAAACCTTATCAACCCTCAGTCCATGGATTTCCAACAGCTCGGAGATTGAAACCTATTCAACCACAGCCTGTCCACCATGGATTGAAAGAAGAGTCAAAACACAAATTAATCCTCGTTCAAAGGAAGAGGAAGCCAAAGCCCACGAAGCCCAGTATGCAATGTTGAACCAACATGACCGCAATATTGTTTGTTATTCAGATGGATCTATGTTGAACGAAAACATTGGCGCAGGAACAGTAGTTGAAATGACAGGAGAAGATGTCATTGAAGCAACCTATCCAATAGGACATCAACAGGAAGATTATGACGCTGAATTACTTGGTATTCTTAAAGCTGCACAGAAATGCTTTCAGATCTGTCAACGTAATCATCTCACCAAAAGACATGTATGGATTTTCACAGACAATCAAGCTGCCATACAACGTCTCAATACTTTCAAACCCGCCCCGGGACAGTCCACTTCCCTGGCACTCTCCAACATCGCCAATAACCTGCATGCACTCAAAACTACTATCACAGTACAATGGGTTCCTGGCCATAGAGATGTACCTGGAAACGAACTTGGCGATAAGTTGGCAAAACAGTCCACTGTGGAAAAACCACCTATATACTATAACACCTCACTATCGTACCTCAAGAGAGTAACCCGAGCAGCAAAAATGCAGGAATGGGGGGATTGGTGGATGCGACATCCCGCGAAAGGAAAGAACTATATTGGAACATTTCATACCAAACCAGACAATATTTTCAGAAGTGGCAACCGCCAGTTTGCATCTACTGTCACCCAACTACGAACTGGACATGGATACTTCCGCAGTTACCTATACAAAATACCAACCAATGCTGTTGACTCTCCTCACTGCCCATGTGGCTATGGAGGTCCCCAGTCACCGGAACATCTTGTACTAAGATGCCCTTTATACCAACGCGAAAGACAAACCATGCGGAAAGAGATTGGAGTTGTACACCCTCGATATTTCTGGAAGCATCTTCTTTATACCGACAAAGCAATGCAACCTTTGAAACATTTTCTGCATGACACACATATAGCTACTCGAAGATGGTACCTGGGCCAATTCCGTGATGATGAACACCTTGGGCAGGGTCACATCCGAATTGCAGGACAGGGAACTGTCAACGATAGGGTGGAGGAACATCAGAGTGAGAGTGGAGGGGATGATGGGGAGGATGATGATGAAAAGGAAGGAGAAGCAGAGAGTTGAGAGGAGGATGAAATTTGAACGGGGAAGGGAGGCGGAGGGTAAACTCCAGGGGGAGAACCCGCATGATATGCAGGACCAAGCCGAATGAGACTGACGGATATTTTATCATTGTATGAAGCGTGTTACAAACCGCTATGATTTATTTGAAATTTCTTTGTAACTAGAGCAGGGGTGATAGGGGACTGCGGAGCGGTGCTACCTAGCCAGGGGTTTTTCGTTTTTCCTTTGTTCGGTTTCATTTGTTGTTCTTGTTCTTGGTTATTTGTTTGTACCTAACCGGCCATAGCCTACGCGCTGCATGCTGTATGATGAATAAATAAATAAATAAATAAGGTCGGTAGGCCTTAGGTATTGAATGATTAGGTTTTCCAGGTTTGGGCATAATCACAGTCGTTGCTTGTCGCCAACAGGTAGGGTGATATCCAGTGGTTCCAAGTATAGCAAAGGGACTGTTGAATTGTTCGGTGGCTGCTAGGTATGCTTGCCGGAGGCAGTAAAAGGGAAGCCCATCGGGTCCCAGGGCTTTACGTGGTGCAGAGGTAAAAATCGCTTGTTTGATTTCTGTTGGGATAAATGTAACCCATGGCAGAGTTCGTCAATTGGTGATATCAGTTGGGGAGGGTGCTACAGGTGGTGGTGGGAACATGGTAGAACGGAATAATACTGCCTTTTCTTCAACAGTTACAGCTGTTGTGTTGGAGAATGACAGGGGTGGTGTCCGTTGGGTTTTCCTGGGTTTGGTATAACGAGGGCGGTAAATATCTCTGTACCTTGTGCATTTGCTAAAAATTCAATCCACATTGTTGTCTTGGAGGTGCGGATATCCCGGAAATATTGGTTTCAAACAGCTTTGAATTTGATGTGATCACTTTCAAGGCAAGTTTTCATCCACTGCTTCTGGGCACGGTTGATCTGTGTTCGGGAGATTTTGAGTTGGGGTGTCCACCAGCGTTTTGAATGTGTTGTAAGCTGGAGAACTGGGGTAGATTCCTTGACTGCATCAAGAATCATATCTCGGAGTAGTTCGGCTGATTTGTCAAGGTTTGATTCGGTTGGTTGTTCATGGAGGTATTGCCAGACCATTCGTGAGGCATGGGACAGTGTATTGAGAGTTTTTGAGAATAACTCCCAATCTGTCTTATTCCAGTTGTATCTTATCGTGTTGGAGTCAGTGGTAACAAGTTCAGATTCTGCCAAGATATCAAAAGGTATTGTTGCATGGTCTGAACCAGTTGATGCGTTGTCATCCACAGCCCAATTTGTAACCGAGTCATGGATAGCTTGTGAGGTAAAGGCTAAGTCGATAATTGAGGTTCCTTCGCCATTTCGATAGTAGGTTGTTGGGGTGTCTGGTTCATTCAGCAGGGAAAAGTTATTGGTTTCCATGATCTGAACAAGTTCGTCGGTGCGTTTGGATGTCTTGATTTGTGAATTCCACCATGTATGATGGGCATTCATATCACCAGCAATAATGCATCGTTCAGGCAATGGGATTTTGGTGAAGCTTCTTGGAATGGTGTAGAGATTAGATACGCCTTCATGTTCATTGTAAATATTGAAGACTGTGATTGGTGCAATTGAGGGGGTTGATATTTCAAGGACTTGAATATTAGGATCCTGGCTGATGTCGGTACGTGGGGAGCATTTAATATAAAGGTTGTTTTTGGCCACATAGGCAATTGTCCTATTGTGTTTTCTTAGGTTTTTAGGTGGTATCAGTAGCTCAAATCCAGGGTGTGTGGTAATGAATGTATTGTCTGGGTTGAATCCAGGTTCTTGGAGTACAAGAAGGTCGGCCGTTCCAACTGCAAAGTGAAGAAGGGTATTGATGACTAAGGAGGAACGGTTGCAGTTGTGTCGTATAATTCGAATTTTGCTGGGTGAATAGGAAGGTTGTTTAGGCGTGGGTGATGGTCGGGTGGTCTTTCATGAACTTGGCTCGTACCTCAGCACGTATGGCAGTAATTGTTCGGCATTTAGAATCGTTGGCCCGGTGATTACCCTTGCAGTTGATGCATTGGATAACATTATGGACACACTGTTTGCCTATCCTGGGACATGATCCACATGAGTGGGCGGTGGTGGTGTGAGGTTCTGCACATATATTGCAGATAGCTGATTGTTTGCATCGTAGGTAGGAATGGCCATATTGTTGGCAGTTAGTACATTGGTCGGTTGGTCGGGATGCCACATATCGGTCGGCTGTGCGGGTCCTGCCATCAACTTGTACTCCATGGTCTTGAATAAGTTGTGCTTCATGTTCAGTACGGACTACGATAACCATGGTGGTTGCCTTTTTGTGTGGTCGTGTTTCTGGCTTCGTAAGAGATCGTGGTAGAGTGGTAAGCTTGATATGATTATTGTTCATCTCAATATCTTCTTTCAATAATTTCATTCCTGTTTCACATTCAGGAAACATTGTAATGTCAATGGAGTGAACCATCATTCGGATCCAAGTTTCTTGCTTTTTGAGATTTTGTGCGGTTGTGTCGACTGAACGAACTGTTTCTTCAATAGCAGCCTTGTGGGCCAGTACCAATTCCACAGGGCAGGCGTCTGCTGTCAGCAGGACGAGATTGTGCTTATAGTTGGCAGAAACATGTCCAATATTGGCCAAAGGGTCTGCATGGCAGCGTCGGAGGGTGGCGTTGATGGCGAGCTTCAGTTTTGTAAGATCGGCAGTTACCGGTTGATCACTGTGTCGGGCAATCACTAGTGTGCGTTGTTTTTTGGAGAGAGGACGGGGATTCAGAGTACGCCCATTCTTATCTTTTGGTGATTCTTTCTTTGCGCATGCAGATGCAATTGCTGACCAAAGTGTAGGTTTGGGGGAAGTCCCTTCCGGGACGGCTGGAGTTAGTAGGTCTGGTGGTGCTGGTGGTGCATCTTTCTTTGACGCTTGGATTTGTACAAGGTATTCAACTCGTTGTCCAAGGGTTGCAATGGTATTGAGGGCAATTTAGTGTTTAGTTTCCATTGAGGCTAAGCGGGTTGCCAGTTTTCGGTTTTGGGTGGTGAGACGTTTGTTGATTTTGAGAATATCCTTGTGGAGTGGTTCAAGGATGGCTTTGAATACCTGTTGAATCCTATCTTCATCATCGTCATTTGGATTCAGCAGGTTGGTGGATGGGTCCTGAAAGTCTTCATCTTCAGAATCGTCATCATCGGCAGAACATTCGTCATTGGCCTCGGTATCCTCTGGGGCATCTTCAAGTTCTAGAACTGCATCATCAGGGTTTCCGAGATGGCCTTGGTTGGTTGGTTGTTGATGTGGAGAGGATGGTTGTAGTTGTTCAGAGGGTGTCCTGGGATGGACATTGCCAATGGCCATGCGGGTGCTTGAACGTGTACGAGGGGCATTCAGTGGTGGGTATGGTGAGGTAGCCGGCAGTCGGTGAGAACTTTCTTGCTTGCCTTTTCTTCCTCGTTTGGATATGTGGCCCGTTAGGGTAGTATGTGATACAGCTGGGGCATCAATTGCGGAAAGAGGGTCTGAACTGGGGTTTGGGTAAAGGTGCATTCCATAAGTACTGGAAGTGCCAGGTGGAGGAGGTGGTGGTATAGAGGCAGACATTTAGGACTTGTAAGGGTTTGCTGGGTACTAAATATGTTAAAGATAGAAAAATTTTCTGAGTATTTTTGAATAGTAATAAATCCGACGTTTCAATGTTGATATAAGTGGCCTCGGTACCACCTATTCCCTGAGGGGGTTAGAGCTTCACCTCTTGTGTCCTAGCAAGGTGTTGTAGCCTTGTACTAGAGCCTTTTACCTCCTCACAGCAGATACAGAGACGCCCGTAGCGACAAGAAGACCTCTATGAGGCCTGCTATGTGATGGGGCTGTAAAACCACTGCAAGAAAGGAAGTGCAACTTAACTCTGGAGGATCCACCCAAAGACTCAGGGGGTCAATGGCGGCAAAGTAGCCGGACGTTGTCGCCTACACCCTGGTAGGTCTGCTGGGCCCCGGTGGCCAATATGTTTCAAAAGGCAGGGGTGGAAAAATGCGAAAATATGAAAATCAACCGTTGTGAATTCAATTTTTGTCCGATTGAGTTGTGCTTTCGGCAGGGTAGACCTGTGGGTGTGTGCAATCTATGTTCTCAAGGGCGTTCAGAACGGATGAGAATTCGTGGAATAACGATGGAATTCGAAATCGTGTTTTTGACTTCGAGGATTTTTGGCCCAGGCAGTGTGGGGCTTGTAGGCAGGTGTAGGTGGTTCGTTCTAAGGGCTTCTTGGGCCGCTGAATCGATTGCCGTTGTCCGTTTTTGATTTGGAGTTGATTCCACTGAGATAGAGGGGGGGTAGGAGCAAAAAAGCGACTTTTCGAAGAGTTTGTGTAACTAATGCCAATTTTAAGCTTTTGGTCTGAAATTAAAACCTGAACCTCGTCTATATGTGCTTTCGATGCTCCCAAAGTTTGAAGTCGATTGGATAGGAATTGGTTGTGTAGATGATCGGTGGGGGCCCTTTTGCAGGGGGCTGCAGGGGGGGGACAAAGAGGGGTAAGAGGCCCAGTTTTCCACCCAGCAGCAATAAAGATCCTGGAAGAGAGATGCCCTATCGTAGGGGGGGTAATTGGGGGTTAGGAATCGATTGCAAGTGTCTGCTTGGCGATAGCTGTGCTGGTTGTTGACTTATTTTCGAAAAAACAGTTTTGCTGGTGTGGTTTTAGCTCTCCGATTCGAATGTCCAGTAGTCTGGGCCTAGAAATCCTGATTGTTGTCCTTGATCATATTGTTGTACAACTAATCTCATAACGTCTTCATTGCCTTGGTCCAATAATTTTCTGGTTTCTGAGGGATTCCGTTCCATCCATGTTATCCACATATCATCGGAAGGGAATTTTTCATTGTCGGATCGATGTTCATTCGAAGTTCGAGGTATTGATTTTAGTTTTGCATATGAGGTCTTATCGTATAATGAATCCCCTTCTGTCTTGGGCGGAGGGAAGAAGATATCATTGGTGACAAGTGTGTGTTTGGATTCAGGTAGGTGGACTATGTAGTGATGGTCGTCATTTGCGTATCCAGTGAGAATTGCTCTTTGTGCCCTTGGTTGAAGTTTAGTTCCCGCAAGTCGTTGCTGTTTAGGGATATGTATGTAACATTCACTGCCAATGGGTTTAAGATGCGAGATCGCAGGTTTATTACCGTGGAAGGCTTTATAAGGAGTTTGATCTTTAACTGCCGAATAAGGTTGCCGGTTTTTGAGGTATACTGAAGTTGAGACTGCTTCTGCCCAAAGTCTTTTGTCGTACGTAGGAGCGCTTTCAAGCATAGCTCGAAGTGACTCTCCTATTGTTCGATTGAGTCTTTCAGCCACGCCGTTTGATCCAGGAGAGTAAGGGGGAGTGAATTGATGAACTATCCCCTTCTGTCTTAGGTAATCTTTCAGTTTGTTTGAAACGTATTCTCCACCATTGTCGGTTCGAAAGCTTTTGGGTGTCTTTGAATGTTGAAGTTCTAGTTCGGCAACAAAATCTTTAAGAATTTGAGTAGTACTTGACTTCTTTTTCATGAACTTAACCCAGGCATATCGAGTAGCATCATCGATTAGGGTGATGTAGTAGAGAGATCCTCCGTAGGAGGAAACTGAAATGGGTCCTGACAGATCTGAATGAATCAGATCAAGCTTCTCTCGATTTTCATCAATAGTTGAAGGGCGAGGTGATTTTGTTAATTTTGCTTTGGTGCATGAATCGCAGTGAAAGCTTTCAGGTTTTGCTGGTAATTCGACGTCATATAGCTTAGGATGTATGTTAACATGTCCTAAAGCTTGATGCCAGAACTCGTAAGTAGCGAAAGCTGAATGATTCACTTCAGGTATTGAAAACAGTTGACCGTGAAACTTTGCTTCAAACATTTTTTTATCGTTTTTCATAACCGAAATATAGTCTCCTTCTCCAATTTTCCTGTATTTATTTCGTAATTTCCTCCAAGAAATAAGAGCTTTCCCTAACTGGGGAACATAAAGAACATCGCGAACGCAAAAAGTTGAAACCGATCCATTTTTAAGAACACAGTCCATCACAATATCTCCTTTTCCCTTGATCTCCATTTGTTGCTTTGAACTGGACTCTACAAGTCCGGAACACGTTTTGAAGTTTTGGAATCTGTCTGGAAAAGGGGTCATGTGTGAGGTACAGGCCGTGTCGAAATAGAAGGATTTAGTTCTTACTTGTTAAGTTTCGGTAGTGACGTTTGCTTCTTCTTTCTTGCTTGTATCTTTGGTTTCCTTCTTCTTTTCTTCATTGTGTTTCTTGAGGCGGAAACAATCATTCCAAGTATGACCGGTGGATTTTCCGGGGTTATGTTTTCCACACCAGGTACAATCCTTAACTTCAGATTTCTTTTCGGTCTTCTTGTTCTTCTTGTTTTTTCCACCTTATGACTGTTGTGAGGTTGTGAGGGCAGTTTCGGAGGAACCAGTGATTGTAGGAGACATGTCGATGAGTCTGTTCTTTACATCGGCAAATGTTAAGTTGTCCTTTGTTGTGAGATTGTCGACAACATTTTGATGATGTTGTACGAGGAATCCAAGGAGGAAGTCTCTCTTGGCTTTGTCTTCGTCGAGAAAGGCAGCGAAATTCTTGCGATAGGTGTCTTTGGATGCTTTTGCAAGTTTCTGTAAATTTCGCCACTGTGTTTCGAACTTGGTGATAAAGTCGGAGAGTGAGGAGGAGGTTGTATAGGAGGACGAGAGGGAGGTAAAGGTTGTAATTTGATAGACAAATGCGTAAGCAGTGTCTCAGTAATATTCTGTGCGCAGCCATGTCCATTTATTTATTTATTTTATTTATTCATCATACAGCATGCAGCCCGTAGGCTATGGCCGGTGAGGTACAAACAAATAACCAAGAACAAGAACAACAAATGAAACCGAACAAAGGAAAAACGAAAAACCCCTGGCTAGGTAGCACCGCTCTGCAGTCCCCTATCACCCCTGCTCTAGTTACAAAGAAAGTTCAAATAAATCATAGCAGTTTGTAACACGCTTCATACAATAATAAAATATCTGTCAGTCTCATTCGGCTTGGTCCTGCATATCATGCGGGTTCTCCCCCTGGAGTTTACCCTCCTCCTCCCTTCCCCATTCAAATTTCATCCTCCTCTCAACTCTCTGCTTCTCCTTCCTTTTCATCATCATCCTCCCCATCATCCCTCCACTCTCACTCTGATGTTCCTCCACCCTATCGTTGACAGTTCCCTGTCCTGCAATTCGGATGTTACCCTGCCAAGGTGTTCATCCTCACGGAATTGGCCCAGGTACCATTTTCGAGTAGCTATATGTGTGTCGTGCAGAAAATGTTTCAAAGGTTGCATTGCTTTGTCGGTATACAGAAGATGCTTCCAGAGATATCGAGGGTGTACAACTCCAATCTCTTTCAGCATGGTTTGTCTTTCGCGTTGGTATAAAGGGCATCTTAGTACAAGATGTTCCGGTGACTGGGGACCTCCATAGCGACATGGGCAGTGAGGAGAGTCAACAGCATTGGTTGGTATTTTGTATAGGTAACTGCGGAAGTATCCATGTCCAGTTCGTAGTTGGGTGACAGTAGATGCAAACTGGCGGTTGCCACTTCTGAAAATATTGTCTGGTTTGGTACGGAATGTTCCAATATAGTTCTTTCCTTTTGCGGGATGTCTCATCCACCAATCCCCCCATTCCTGCATTTTTGCTGCTCGGGTTACCCTCTTGAGGTACGATAATGAGGTGTTATAGTAGGTAGGTGGTTTTTCCATAGTGGACTTTTTTGCCACTTATCGGCAAGTTCGTTTCCAGGTACATCTGTATGGCCAGGAACCCATTGTACTGTGATAGTAGTTTTGAGTTCATGGAGGTTATTGGCGATGTTGGAGAGTGCCAGGGAAGTGGACTGTCCAGGGGCGGGTTTGAGAGTATTGAGGCGTCGTATGGCAGCTTGATTGTCTGTGAAATCCATACATGTCTTTTGGTGAGGTTATTACGTTGACAGATCTGAAAGCATTTCTGTGCAGCTTTAAGAATACTAAGTAATTCAGCATCATAAACTTCCTGTTGATGGCCCATTGGATAGGTTGCTTCAATGACGTCTTCTCCTGTCATTTCAACTACTGTTCCTGCGCCAATGTTTTCGTTCAACATAGATCCATCTGAATAACAAACAATATTGCGGTCATCTTGTTTCAACATTGCATACTGGGCTTCGTGGGCTTTGGCTTCCTCTTCCTTTGAACGAGAATTAATTTGTGTTTTGACTCTACTTTCAATCCATGGTGGACAGGCTGTGGTTGAATAGGTTTCAATCTCCGAGCTGTTGGAAATCCATGGACTGAGGGTTGATAAGGTTTGGATAAGACGTGTTTCAAATTTGCGGTTATTTTGTTGCATACTGTCCCATGAAATCCAGGGTCCGGTTGTGTTACTAGACTCTGGGGTTTCATGAAATGGAGGGAAAGTCAATGGACAACGTTGTCGGATTGGATGCATTTCGGGAAACGTAAGTATTCGAATTGCATATTTCCTTCGCTTGTGATTAAGTCGAACAGCTACTGGTGGCAGGGCTGCTTCATTGTGTAGCGCTATTGTTGGGGATGTGCGGAAGGCTCCAAGGATGCACCGAAGTGCCATATTTTGAACTGTTTCGAATTTCTGTTGATATGTTGCTTGGCCCATCCACCAGACTTCAGCTCCGAAGTCGCAGACAGGTACAACACACGCATTGTATAGTTGGCGGACTGCACTGGGGGTTAGTCCTGATTCTGTATTGGCTAGTGATTTGAGGGCTCCAAGGGCTCTTTTGCCGCTTGCGGCCTTCAGCATGACATGGTGTTTGAAGTTGATTTTTCTGTCAAACCAAATACCAATCCACCTTACCACATATGGGCCAATGCCTTTTGTGCCGGGGGAAATGGTAGTGCTATTGGGTAGGGTGATCTTTTCGTCATCGGAGGTATCACCGTTTCGTTTATTGTGGAAGTGCATCATTTCCGACTTTGAGTCATCAAATCGTACCGCATTGTTTTCTGCCCATTTGAAAGCTGTCCGGCAGCCGCCTCGAGGTATCTTGCATTATAGGATTTTGATTCGCTTCGAACAACAATTGCAACATCATCAATGTAGCTTGGAGTCCAGGAGCTGGGGTAATGGGTTGTGAGTTCGTAGAAGAGAGGACTGAGATAGAGGAGGAAGAGAATTGGGGATGCAGGCGATCCCTGAGGGATTCCTGTCCAGACGGGGCTGAGGTCTTCCTTTTGTCCATCAAATGCCAGTGCTGTTGTACGGTCGGATAGGAAGTGATCGACCCATAATTGAATTGCGGTCGGGTAGCCCAGTTGTCGTAGAGTTTGGAGAAGACGGTCTTTGGATACATTGTCGAATGCGCCACTCACATCCATAAAGAGGACAGTGGTGATTTCCTTTGCATGTTTTCCTTGTTCAATTTCATGTGTAAGTGCCATTGCAGCATCTATAGCAGAGCGTTGTCTTCGTCCTCCTATTTGATCTTTGTGTAGCAGGTTGTATTTTTCAGCCATGTATGCAATTCGGTTTGCCATCAACTTTTCGAGGATCTTCCCAAGGCAATTGAGAAGGGCAACAGGTCGGTAGGCCTTAGGTATTGAATAATCAGGTTTCCAGGTTTGGGTATAATCACAGTCGTTGCTTGTCGCCAACAGGTAGGGTGATATCCAGTGGTTCCAAGTATAGCAAAGAGACTGTTGAATTGTTCGGTGGCTGCGAGGTATGCTTGCCGGAGGCAGTAAAAGGGAAGCCCATCAGGTCCCGGGGCTTTACGTGGTGCAGAGGTAAAAATGGCTTGTTTGATTTCTGTTGGGGTAAATGTAACCCATGGCAGGGTTGGTCGATTGGTGAAATCAGTTGGGGAGGGGGCTACTGGTGGGGGTGGAAACATGGTAGAACGGAATAATACTGCCTTTTCTTCAAAAGTTACAGCTGTTGTGTTGGAGAATGACAGGGGTGGTGTCCGTTGGGTTTTCCTGGGTTTGGTATAACGGAGGGCGGTAAATATCTCTGTGCCTTGTGCATTTGCTAAAAATTCAATCCACATTGTTGTCTTGGAGGTGCGTATATCCCGGAAATATTGGTTTCGAACAGCTTTGAATTTGATGTGATCACTTTCAAGGCGGGTTTTCTTCCACTGCTTCTGGGCACGGTTCATTTGTGTTCTGGAGATTTTGAGTTGGGGTGTCCACCAGCGTTTTGAATGTGTTGTAAGCTGGAGAACTGGGGTAGATTCCTTGACTGCATCAAGAATCATATCTCGGAGTAGTTCGGCTGATTTGTCAAGGTTTGATTCGGTTGGTTGTTCATGGAGGTATTGCCAGACCATTCTTGAGGCATGGGAGAGTGTATTGAGAGTTTTTGAGAATAAATCCCAATCTGTCTTATTCCAGTTGTATCTTATCGTGTTGGAGTCAGTGGTAACAAGTTCAGATTCTGCCAAGATATCAAAACGTATTGTTGCATGGTCTGAACCAGTTGATGCGTTGTCATCCACGGCCCAATTTGTAACCGAGTCATGGATGGCTTGTGAGGTAAAGGCTAAGTCGATAATAGAGGTTCCTTTGCCAGTTCGGTAGTAGTATGTTGGGGTGTCTGGTTCATTGAGGAGGGAAAAGTTATTGGTTCCATGATCTGAACAAGTTTGTCGGCGCGTTTGGGTGTTTTGATTTGTGAATTCCACCATGTATGATGGGCATTCATATCACCAGCAATAATGCATCGTTCAGGCAATGGGATTTTGGTGAAGCTTCTTGGAATGGTGTAGAGATTAGATACGCCTTCATGTTCATTGTAAATATTGAAGACTGTGATTGGTGCAATTGAGGGGGTTGATATTTCAAGGACTTGAATATCAGGATCCTGGCTGATGTCGGTACGTGGGGAGCATTTGATATAAGGGTTGTTTTTGGCCACATAGGCAATTGTCCTATTGTGTTTTCTTAAGTTTTTAGGTGGTATCAGTAGCTCAAATCCAGGGTGTGTTGTAATGAATGTATTGTCTGGGTTGAATCCAGGTTCTTGGAGTAAAAGAAGGTCGGCCGTTCCAACTGCAAAGTCAAGAAGGGTATTGATGACTAAGGAGGAACGGTTGCAGTTGTGTTGTATAATTCGTATTTTGGTGGGTGAATAGGAAGGTTGTTTACGCATGGGTGATGGTCGGGTGGTCTTTCATGAACTTGGCTCGTACCTCAGCACGTATGGCAGTAATTGTTGGGCATTTAGAATCGTTGGCTCGGTGATTACCCTTGCAGTTGATGCATTGGATAACATCATGGACACACTGTTTGCCTATGCTGGGACATGATCCGCATGAGTGGGAGGTGGTGGTGTGAGGTTCTGCACATATATTGCAGATAGCTGATTGTTTGCATCGTAGGTAGGAATGGCCATATTGTTGGCAGTTAGTACATTGGTCAGTTGGTCGGGATGCCACATATCGGTCGGCTTTGCGGGTCCTGCCATCAACTTGTACTCCATGGTCTTGAATAAGTTTTGCTTCATGTTCAGTACGGACTGCAATAACCATGGTGGTTGCTTTTTTGTGTGGTCGTGTTTCTGGCTTCGTGAGAGATCGTGGTAGAGTGGTAAGCTTGATATGATTATTGTTCATCTCAATATCTTCTTTCAATAATTTCATTCCTGTTTCACATTCAGGAAACATTGTAATGTCAATGGAGTGAACCATCATTCGGATCCAAGTTTCTTGCTTTTTGAGATTTTGTGCGGTTGTGTCGACTGAACGAACTGTTTCTTCAATAGCAGCCTTGTGGGCCAGTACCAATTCCACAGGGCAGGCGTCTGCTGTCAGGAGGACGAGATTGTGCTTATAGTTGGCAGAAACATGTCCAATATTGGCCAAAGGGTCTGCATGGCAGCGTCGGAGGGTGGCGTTGATGGCGAGCTTCAGTTTTGTAAGATCGGCAGTAACAGGTTGATCACTGTGTCGCGCAATCACTAGTGTACGTTGTTTTTTGGTGAGAGGACGGGGATTCAGAGTACGCCCATTCTTATCTTTTGGTGGATCTTTCTTTGCGCATGCAGATGCAATTGCTGACCAGAGTGTGGGTTTGGGGGAAGTCCCTTCCGGGACGGCTGGAGTTAGTAGGTCTGGTGGTGCTGGTGGTGCATCTTTCTTTGAAGCTTGGATTTGTACAAGGTATTCAACTCGTTGTCCAAGGGTTGCAATGGTATTGAGGGCAATTTCGTGTTTGGTTTCCATTGAGGCAAGCGGGTTGCCAGTTTTCGGTTTTGGGTGGTGAGACGTTTGTTGATTTTGAGAATATCCTTGTGGAGTGGTTCAAGGATGGCTTTGAATACCTGATGAATTCTATCTTCATCATCGTCATTTGGATTCAGCAGGTTGGTGGATGGGTCCTGAAAGTCTTCATCTTCAGAATCGTCATCATCGTCAGAACATTCGTCATTGGCCTCGGTATCCTCTGGGGCATCTTCAAGTTCTAGATCTGCATTATCAGGGTTTCCGAGATGGCCTTGGTTGGTTGGTTGTTGAGGTGGGGAAGATGGTTGTAGTTGTAGTTGTTCAGAGGGTGTCCTGGGATGGACATTGCCAATGGCCATGCGGGTGCTTGAACGTGTACGAGGGGCATTCAGTGGTGGATATCGTGAGGTAGCCGGCAGTCGGCGAGAACTTCCTTGTTGCCTTTCCTTCCTCGTTTGGATATGTGGCCCGTAAGCGTAGTATGTGATACAGCTGGGGCATCAATTGCGGAAAGTGGGTCTGAACTGGGGTTTGGGTAAAGGTGCATTCCATAAGTGCTGGAAGTGCCAGGTGGAGGAGGTGGTGGTGGTATAGGGGCAGACATTTAGGACTTGTAAGGGTTTGCTGGGTACTAAATATGTTAAAGATATAAAAATTTTTGAGTATTTTTGAATAGTAATAAATCCGACGTTTCAATGTTGATGTAAGTGGCCTCGGTACCACCTATTCCCTGAGGGGGTTAGAGCTTCACCTCTTTTGTCCTAGCAAGGTGTTGTAGCCTTGTACTAGAGCCTTTTACCTCCTCACAGCAGATACAGAGACACCCGTAGCGACAAGAAGACCTCTATGAGGCCTGCTATGTGATGGGGCTGTAAAACCACTGCAAGAAAGGAAGTGCAACTTAACTCTGGAGGATCCACCCAAAGACTCAGGGGGTCAATGGCGGCAAAGTAGCCGGACGTTGTCGCCTACACCCTGGTAGGTCTGCTGGGCCCCGGTGGCCAATATGTTTCAAAAGGGAGGGGTGGGAAAATGCGAAAATATGAAAATCAACCGTTGTGAATCAATTTTCGTCTGATTCAGTTGTGCTTTCGGCAGGGTAGACCTGTGTGTGTATGGAAGCTGTGTTCTCAAGGGCGTTCAGAACGGATGAAAATTCGTGGAATAATGATGGAATTCGAAAATGTGTTTTTGACTTCGAGGATTTTTGGCCCAGGCAGTCTGGGGCTTGTAGGCAGGTGTAGGTGGTTCGTTCTAAGGGCTTCTTGGGCTGCTGAATCGATTGCCGTTGTCTGTTTTTGATTTGGAGTTGATTCCACTGAGGTAGAGGGGGGTAGGAGCGAAAAAGCGACTTTTCGAGGATTTTTGGCCCAGACAGTCAGGGGCTTGTAGGCAGGTGTTGATGGTCCGTTCTAAGGGCTTCTGGGGCCGCTGGATCGATTGCCGTTGTCCGATTCTGATTTGGAGTTGATTCCACTGAGATAGAGGGGGGGTAGAAGCGAAAAAGCGACTTTTCGAAGATTTTGTGTAACTAATGCAAATATCAAGCTTTTGGTCTGAAATTGAAACCTGAGCCTCGTCTATATGTGCTCCCAATGCTCCCAAAGTTTGAAGTCGATTGGATAAGAATTGGTTGTGTGGATGTTCAGTGGGGGCCCTTTTGCAGGGGGGGAAAAAGAGGGGTAAGAGGTCCAGTTTTCCACCCAGCAACAATGAAGGTCCTGGGGAAGAGATGCCCTTTCGTAGGTGGGGTAATTGGGAGTTAGGAATCGATAGGAAGTGTCCGTTTGTTGATAGCTAGGCTGGTTGTTGACTTATTTTCGAAAAACGGTTTTGCTGGTGTGGTTGTCGCTTGCAGCCATGTCCACTTCATATGGGGTGATCCAAGTTTGAGAATTTTTTCGAGAATGTTGCTGGAAACCACTTGGATGAAAATGGTCTGTGCTTGATCACATAGGTGATCGTATGCTGCTACTTCTTTTCTATCGGAATCATCTGCAGGTCTTAATCCTTCCACCACTACTTCATAACACTTCATCCCTTTAAGAATGATAACCATGGTCGCCGCCCACACATTGTAGTTGGACTGTCCTTCAAGTACTTTGATGTTGTCAAGTTTTACACTGGCAGGTTCGTCGATGACATCTGCTTTGATTCTTGACGAAAAGCTGAACTCAGGTTGCTTGCCGGATGCTTCTCCTGATGCGGGCATGTTGGGCGATGGAGGTAAAGGGAGGTGTGATGAAGGTGGTATTGGGATTTGTGAATATCCTGCGGACGCTGCGAAGATGTTGGGAGATAGTTGTGGGTATTCTTCTTCTGAATCACTCATCTACCAATTGTGCTCTTGGTGGAGTTGAGCGATATAGAAGGTGAGAGGGTGATGTCGAAGTGTTACAAGAACTGTTGGAATTACAGGTGTAAACTCTTGGTTAGGGGTTTTCCCTTAGCATGCGTATGAAGTACATCAGGCTTAGTCTCCCAGGCTTGCCGTTATTCAAAGATGAATCAACGGTTAAGATCACACCCCTGAGGATGTCTACTGATGAGTTAGCAGACAGCTCAACATAGCCGGGTGAAATCCCCATAATAGTCTATGCTACAATACTACGTCTCAGCATAGGGAATAGCTACCCAGTGTGGAGACAGTACGCATACTCGATCAGACAGTAATCGTGGGGGTAACAACCCATAGTACTGGCCAAGGCATGGGACACACCAACCATACTGCCGAAGCGATGTAACTGCCAAGCAGGGGTCTTCGGATCAGCTGTGCGTTACGGATCAGACCAGTGTTATCTTCGTTATCATGCTAATACTGGGACAAACCATAACCGTGCTTAGCTTCATGGATTGGGTTGGACAAGCGATATTATCTTAGTATGCGGGACTTTGCTATCTCTAGAGCTAGAATAAGCAAAGGAGATAGGCTAACTGCGCCCCGGTAGTTAACTCTACCTAAAAGATAAGTGCTTGGATCTAGACTGTCGAACCCCAGCTCTGCCGTGTTTACAACACGATAACTGATAGAGGGCACCCCCTACAGGGAACACGGATAAGACCCGATGACACTAGGTACGTGGCAATGTATGGGTTGGCAGCTCATTAAATCATTGATCACTATTCCACTCAATATGAAGAAAGATAACTCATATGAAGTAATGGTCCGATATGTATGTCAGCAACGTCATAACATGCAGGATAACCTTTGGGAACTCCTGGTGGGGGCTCACGCAACCACACGTTGTCAAACGGAACTCTCCACAGCTGACTACTGAGATCGGCTCTGAAGCAACGATCGGATGTTATGTGAACACCCACTACAGTGGACTGAGTGTTTATGAGATAGTACTATACACACACATCATAGATTACAGAGAAGTACCGTCACCCCTTAGCAGGATGGTTTGACGCGGAAATACTGACCTATAAAAGACCACCTTAAACCCACGAGTTTAAACACAACGATTCAAGCGACAGTCGAACAAACCACAGTCAGAACACAACAGCGGAAAAACCACCTGAAATATTATTAAGTTAATTACCTTAAGAATATTCACCGATAAAACTTTTTATGTCTATTACAGACGACCAGAAGATTCTCTACGCTCGTATCTTGCACACCAAAGCAAACACTCGAGCCAAGTATGAACATCTCGCACGATACCTTGTTCGTCACAACCTTTGGGTAGAATACTACCACTACTTTCATACCGGTGAACTTCCTTCCCAAGTCGCCTTCGACGAGTCTTCAGAAGATTACCTCCAAGACGGTTACGACTTTCAAAAGGGCCATACTGCAATAGATGCCCGTGTTCATACATACAATACAACGGCGTAAACGCGTCACAATTGAATTCCATATCTTTAGTTGGATTATTATTATTCGGATACGCCTTTACCGTAAGTCGGTACAACAATACCGATAAGTTACATCTAGCTGCAGTATCCCCCTAACACTCTTCGAAGGTATTGAACCAGAATTCTAGGTATCCGTCTTCGTCTGCTTCGAGTGTTGAAGAGAGGATTGAGGCAGGGTAGTAGACTGGTGATAGAGGTTCAAATCCCCAAGTATATCTAACTTCGAGATCTGAGTCGGAACAATAGCAGTAGAGGCCGTCGCAGTTGTTACAGACGATGTAGGCTCTGGACATTTAGCAGTCCGGGCTCATAACCTATCGAGCTGAACGAGGTCGATACTCTTTTCTAAGTCTTGCGTGGACGTTGAGAGAGACGATAAACTGAACTCGTCCAAAGTTGAAGGTGATTCGGGTCTTGTGTATTCTGACTCTAGGTCCGAGAAGGAATATGGTCATGAAACTATAAAGAATAGAATCAAGTGGAAGAATGTCGGAAGATGTTACACTTCAGGAGGATAGAGGGCAAACTGTAGTATTGCTATCTAACTGTATGTTGCGATATAGAAAAAACTATCTACAGAGGTGGGAAACCACCGTCTTTTATACATAAACCAGCGTTCGCTCTGACAGAAAAGAAAAGCTGATGGGCATCGCATTGACCCTGAAAAAGGAGTCATTTCGTTGATGGTATGGTAACTATGAGTCATAGTTACTATGGTGTTATTGATGGCGTAATCGATGGTGTGATTGATGGCGAAATCGATGATGTAATATGAGTCATATACAACCCTGTAATTAATATAGAATACGAGTCTTTATGACTACGTAATATAACTGTAAAATAAGCAATACGAGCACTATTTTTATGATAAGTGCTTGTGATACTGCGGCTTTTTGTCTGTTCTAAACTTATCTTTAACATCCGAAAACATGTGAAAGAAAATACAAACTTGACTAATCCTAGTCACGATCCCAATATTTCCAACACTACGCACTGGACATGGATACTTCCGCAGTTACCTATACAAAATACCAACCAATGCTGTTGACTCCCATCACTGCCCATGTTGCTATGGAGGTCCCCAGTCACCGGAACACCTTGTACTAAGATGCCCTGTATAGCAACGCAAAAGACAAACCATGCGGAAAGAGATTGGAGTTGTACACCCTCGATATCTCTGGAAGCATCTTCTTTATACCTACAAAACAATGCAACCTTTGAAACATTTTCTGCACGACACACATATAGCTACTTGTAGATGGTGCCTGGGCCAATTCCGTGATGATGAACACCTTGGGCAGGGTAACATCCCAATTGCAGGCCAGGGAACTGTCAACGATATGGTGGAGGAACATCAGAGTGAGCGTGGATGGGATGATGAGGAGAATGATGATGAAAAGGAAGGAGAAGCAGAGAGTTGAGAAGAGAATGAAATTTGAATGGGGAAGGGAGGAGGAGGGTAAACTCCAGGGGGAGAACCCGCATATATGCCGGACCAAGCCGAATGAGACTGACAGATATTTGATCATTGTATGAAGCGTGTTACAAACCGCTATGATTGATTTGAAATTTCTTTGTAACTAGAGCAGGGGTGATAGGGGACAGCGGAGCGGTGCTACCTAGCCAGGGGTATTTCGTTTTTCCTTTGTACGGTTTCATTTGTTGTTCTCGTTCTTGGTTATTGGTTTGTACCTCACCGGCCATAGCCTGCGGGCTGCATACTGTATGATGAATAAATAAATAAATAAATAAATGGCAAGCCACAGCAAAAAACTTCAGAATGATTAACAATACACCCAACACAACAGGACGAATCTCGGACACAGGCTCTATTTGAAAAACACCAGCCTTCCAAAAAACCTCAAGATTCAGTAGGAATCAAGAAAAAACATACACAACGAGTTGAAAAGGAACAGTACCCCGAGCATTAATAAGTGCAGAAGGAAAAACTTAGGAAACAAATGATACAAGGAGTACCTCCAGAAAAAGTGAAACGAAGAAGTGCAGAAAAGGAGTACATACGGTGTGCATGGCCTTCGGGGCGAAAAGGAGCACATGGAACAATGAAGTCCTTCCAATCAGTAACAACAACAAGCGGAACGGCGGATTTTACAAAAAATTACCAAAAACTGAAAGTAGGAGGATTTGATCAGTTAGAAGATAATCCAATTGACGAATACGAAATTGAGAGTGATAAGGTAAAATAAGAGCAAGTACCAACCACCAATGGAGATGAGATAACAGGAGACAGCAGTGAAGATATTGCGAACGATTGGTCGAACCAAACAAAAGAAATTTCGGAGTAAGTATGGATCACGGAATACGTGGAGGAAATCTTTGGCGACTAGGCAGGAGAAAGTCTTTATATAGTACCGGTCGCAATCTTGAGGATTCCGGGAGGGATGAAACCACTGGACTGTAGTTGCGCGATAAGTATGTATACCCTGTTAACTAAAAGAATTCAAGGACCTGTTACGGCCCAGTCATTGTCGAAAGGATGGCTACAAAACACAAACAACCTTCCACAGGGGAAGAAAACTCAACTAAGCGACAAAATACTTCAAATGATTTTGTGTTTTATGAAGTCAAGAAACTTCACAAAATACCACAACCGCGTATCGGAAACAGACCAATCCATAAGTTCTTTATAGACTACGATGATGGAACAGGAAACAACAATCAATTCCCTGTCCGAGCAATGCTGGATTTAGGATCAACATCTTTCACAATATTACCACAGTGCACAAAAGCATTCAAAATCCCAGTAATACGAAGAAAGAATACCATTAAAGCAAAAGATTTCGGAGGAAATAAAGTAAACCTACCAGGAATGTATACCATCCTGCTAGGCTTGGTTTTCGGAAACCACCGATCACTCGAAACGTTCAAAGTGACACCAATGCAACAAGAAT